>JAASFJ010000193.1:0-33769 GCA_023333755.1 Globisporangium uncinulatum | reverse complement strand
TTCAGCTATTGCCACGTTCATACGCAGCATATCGAATTGCCGACGTAGTAGTAAGCTAACCGAAGCTTTGTTTTCATATCAGAATCGCTTGCAAGTGAAGCTAGTGCAGCGAGCGGAAGGGGGTGCTTTTCTCTGCATATCATAGGCCAGCCTAGCGACCTCCTTTTCCTGAGTGGAGGACGCAACACAGTTCAAAATCATATCTTGTTATTTGTACAAGCTTCTCCTCCATTTTCCCCGGGATCCCACGACAGCGAAATTAATTGTAAGAACTGTCACTGGATATTTTGAATAGGCAAACGCTTAAGTCACAGTACTTCTTGTTAAATGGACCTATTTTACTTCAATGTGTATTAACACCGAGTCTCTGTATGAACGGGCCATGAAATGCCGTTTTCGGGGAATAGGAAATCACCAAAATGAAAAACTCGGTCAATCCACGTTAAACTCGGTACATGTGCAAATTTGTGTTGTGAGTAAGGATCTGCTCTTGTTTTCATTTAGAGCGTAGCGTTTGCTGAACAACTTGCATCCGCGTCGACCATACTCCTCAATGTGGCCGTGAGTATGAAAAAGGACACGACAACCATTCCTGCTGCTTGTGAAATAGTGGGCTTGCTCACAACCACGTCTGGGAAAGGCAACCTGGCTCAGCTGGCATCTGGATTCGACGCAGACATCCGGTTAGTCAGCAGTCAGTCTTTTTTTGCATATTGTATTTTGTAGGTTAGTGTGCACCACGTAGGATCAAATTAGGAGATTATTTGGTTTGGTAGGACTCCCTCTATTAGGTTGGAGGGTGTCTTTTTATGGGCAGGCCGCGTGGCCTGCCCAAGAATTTAGTCGTCGATTTGCCCCCTCATCCACGCAAGTCCTTCCTTCCAGCTCCCCAAGCAAGAAGCCCATCATCCAAGGTAAGCCTGCGTGTCAGTGTGTGCGTAGCTTGCCCAGTCGTGTTTCTACTTGATATCTGTCCGAGTGTACGAGTGTGAGTGCAAGACGGGGCTCAAACCCTTAATCTATCGGGGGCTTGGCAAAGCCAAGCCGGTACTTCATATCGTTTGCCCATACGAACTTGTGTGACTGCCAAAAGGGGGCTGCCGAGTGGAGTTTCATATAGAGGAAGAGAGTGTGCAGCTGGGCCGGCAGATCCGCCAAAGGCCAGTTAGCAGAGCGTGTAAGTGTTTGACAGGCGATTTGAAGTGGACAACAGTATCCTTCATACTGCCGACTGAGATTCGCATGGGCACGAGTTGCCAGGCGTCGATCAACGAGTCCAGCCGAGCATAACAGCCCAGCCGTCGACTAAGTGCCCGGCTGAGCTTAATATCCCAGCTGTCGATCTAGTGTCTGCTGGAGACGGGGCGCCCCAGCATTGACGAAGAGTATTTAGCCCCCAGACTTTGGCTGTGTGTATATCTGAGTGTGTGTGCGAGTGCAAAGTCACATAGCGAGTGGTGGCCCAGGTGTCCGATCGGTGATGAAGTGAACAGTCAGCCCAGCTGTCTAAGTAACCCTCTGATTCATAGGACCTAAGGGATTACTTTGTGAAGGTACTGACCAACCCAGCCTGCAGGCCGAGCCAACCCGTGTCTTTCCGCCTAACGGCCCCTGATTTTTGCGTGCGACTTCATCACACGCTCACATTTAGCAAAACAATTGGCGTGGACCACTTCGAATTTTGGCGCGTTTGATTAGCCATATTGTACATGTATGGGATTAAGATCCTCTCCATCGAGAAAACAGAATCTACTATTATTTATGCTAGTCTCCCGAAATGCACGTGATGCCTGTAAGAGTGTCGATCACATCCGTCTTTTGACTTTGCGGCCACTTCAGTTCAATAGGGAGACAGCCATTCGCTATGGCGCCACGTCCACCACCGTATCTCTGCAGTACCTTGTCAGATCAAGCTCACACTTTGCCAACACACTATCGACACTCTACTCCGTTCAGTAACAAGTGAAGTTTTGGTGTTATTTGTTGCGCATTTAGCGAGTTTTGGTTCGAACGAAATTTGAAAGTTACCTCTGTGTTGCTCTGACTATTCTCTATCGATTGGTGTGCAAACTTTTTAGAACAACGGCTATTTGCACAAGTTATGGACAAGAACGTGCTCGTCTGCTGCACATAACATCGACAATATCAGAGATTTGGCCAGTTTGGCCTCTTTTTGCGCCATTTTGCTAATCTAATCAAAATCGATCCCTTTCGCGTACTAATATCAAGATAAAAGCTTTCACTTGTTGCGGAACGGAGTAGTTCACATGAACGTGAAGCGAATTGTAAAATTTCCAGACTTCTCTCCCCACGATTTCCCCCCTCCCATGACCAGTTTTACAGAGACTTGGTGGTTTAACACCCAGTCTCTGAGTCAACCAGGCCGAATTTTGAGTAAAATGCATAAATGTGAAAGACCAAAATCAAGACGACGAGGCGTCACGACTGCCAAAGCACATGTTCAGATAGCTCTTATCTTGTGATCGAGATGGTGTAGGTGCTACTCCCATTTGATAAGTATCCGCGATGTTATCCGCCAGCCAAAAAAATGTCTCGACGATTTCGGCTCGAGGTAATCATCGTTTTTGAACTTTTTAATTTGCGGTTTGACGACCAAACTCAGATTCAAACGATTCGAATTGATACAATGCAACGATATTGCCTTTTTTCGTTGAATTGCCTAAATATCCTGTTATATAGGACTTTTCACTCAGACAAATCAGTATTATTATTATTATTATTATTGTCTGAATTATATTTTGACGATACAAACTAGGTCAATTACTAAACGTCTGACGCATGACACTGACCGGCTTCGAGTGTGTGTCTAAGCTCATCTGTGACCTGTCAACATCAAGGGTTTGATTGGCAATGCCAGTCGTGTCTACTACTCACAACAGCCGCATATGGAGCGGTCAAAACACGTATTTTTAGCGAGATCACTTTTTTTTACATTTTCGGATAGAACTGAATAGCGTCAAGCAGACGCCGTGCCATAGGTTGCAAACAGCACGGTTGATCATGTGTTGCACTGGTGCATGCACACACAAAGTTTGGGCTCGTTTAAATTCATATTGATGAAGTTTGTTTTTGATGTCTGCTCGTGTTTGGCCTGGTTGACTCACGAGACTGGGTGTTAACACCAAGTCTCTGTAAAAACTTAAATTAAAATTCTGGACACCTCAAATAATTCTGTCACAGTGTATTATAAATACATTTTCAGATCTAGAAATTTGAAAGTGCGATACGTTACCTATTAGCGAAGAAACCGAAGGAGCGTAAACAGTACGGGTCCAGCGACTGAGGTTCACTGAGCGGAGTACAAGTGCACAGCACCGACCAGAACATCCATTCTTTTACTCCTCGCGAAGACGTGGATGGGCAGGAAGCGATATAAACAAAATTGCTTACAATTGAATCTGGATAATATTCTGTATACTCGTACAAAATTTTTCCGGATATATCGGACTTTTGCCGTTAATCTGAGTCGGGAAAGTTCCGTGGTCCGGAACTGAAATGCTTTTTGAAGTTCATCGACCTAATTTCGGATGAGACGCACGAATTCGACGAGGTTGCTTAGTCATTTCGAAAGCAACATGCCAGGCTGGGGGTCGTCGCCAACCCCTTCCGCGCCACGGCCAGTGCTGAAGCTGGACGCCAACTACCCCACAGGAGAATTGGCAGCTTGCCTTGATGATCATGGTTGCGGATTCTGCTTGTGCGTTGTTGCTTTGTGCCCTCAATTGTACTGTAAAGCGTCGACGACATGGGCGGTGCAAGGACTTGAATTTACGAAAAGCGAATCGTGCGTCCATGACCAGCTATCTCTCTGGTCGAGTCGCGGCCTGCGCGAACAAGGTCAGCGACTACCAGCGCAGCTTTCAGTTTTACGAAGACAACGCCAAGAGGACGCTACTTGGGACAATCGACGAGCACGCGGTGAGTCCGCCCTCTGTCCGTCACTTTCACATCAACCAGCTCTGACTCATTCGGTCGTCGGGATGCCAGATCGGGTCTGCTGGACATCCGCGTCGAACGAAGCTCGTCCTCTTGAAAGACTCCGGAATCATTATGGATGCAAACAACACTATCGTCAAGGTGAGTCTGAACTACCGCACTGCAGTCAGTAAGTGATTGACAATCTCAAGAGCTCCAGCTTACTCGGCACTGGTCTTGCGCAACAGAGCTGGAAATGGGACCGAAAGGCTCAGCATGGTGGAAATCCTCCCACTGAGCCAGTGGTCATCCAACTCAACGACGCACTACTCCTCACGTACCGAGATCGGAGCTCAATCTCCGTGACGTTCGCACCGTGTCCTGGGCTATCGGTGGACTTTGCATGCGGAGAGCAGCTGCGTCGCACCAACACGTACTTGGAGCACGCGCGCCGAGCGACCGAGGGCCCTCAGCGAGGCAAATTGATCATCGACCAGGTCACTCCTACCCTGCAGCAGCGCCAACAGCTCATTGAGCGGGAGTCGATCGAGAAGCGCAGTAAGCAGAAGCCGCGGAGCGTCGATCTCGCGAATGAACGCATCAAAGACATTGTATCGACGCTCGAGAGCAAGTTCGACAGCTATGAGGGCTGCCGCGTGACTCCGGCGGCCGACGGCAACTGGCGCGAGAGCGCGCACAACCAATCTCTTCTCGAGATTCCGATCCTGCCCAAGACTGGCGCAGAGATTGGGCAAGAGCCGACAATGTTCGGTGTGCCAGTGAAGGAGAACGACAGCTCGGCGACGCTTAAGCGTCTCAAGAACAGAGAGACTGGCGACTGGCTCGGTTCGGTCGAGATCCACAGCATGATCGCGATGGAGAATCCTGTGCTGAAGCGAGCAGGTCCGCTAACAAGCGCCAGTGGACGGTACTCGCGAGAGCTCTCAGTCCTGGGCAGAGGTGCTCGTCCGAGTGGTGCGCATCTGACAGTTCTCCCGGCACACAAGCTCGACAGCTTCTTGCGCGAGACGTGCGTAAGCGAGCAGCTCGTCGTTGTCGCGTGCCTGCGAGCGGATGACTGCCAGTCGCGAGTCGTGGAGGGTGTCCTGGAGCAGATCCAGATCCAGTTGCAGCTCACTGCGGCCACGACGAGCGGCGGTGTTTCGCACACGGCGGCGGAAAATGATCTCCGGTGCGTGAGACAGTAGTGATGGACGGTGGCGAAGCCAAGCGTACTGATAGTTCTGTGCCTGTTGCCCGTCCGTCATTCCAGACACAAGTGCCGAATTGTCAAGTGCGACCTAAGCGAGTCGACTCTGCTGGCAGAGCGATATCGAATCCACGCCGTCCCGACGTTCCTCGTGTACGCGTGCTCACTACTGGATGTCGGGAAGAAGAAGAAGAACTCCGAGTGCTGACGCTTTCTACAACGATACGTGCTCTCACATCCAGGTTCTACAACAGTCGACTCGTGTATGCGACCAGTCTCGGCGGCGCGCCGATGCGCGTCGTCCCCGCGACAACGAACGCGCACTTGTCGAACCAGATGGACCAGCTCCCGCACGTCTTACTTGTCGCGAAGAGTGCGAAGCAGCAGGTCGCGATCGAGAAGGTCTTGCGGAAGGAGGCGTTCCAGTGGGACCTGGCGAATCACGGCGAGCAAGCCGTGTCGTACCTGACGCGCTTGCCACGCAGCCGTGTCACGAGTACAAGTAGTAGCACCAGCGACAGCACCGGCTACGGTGTTATTCTGCTGACCGACGAGGTGAGTAGTGCTGCCTGCCGACCAGCGCTTTCGTTCCCCTCGTCGCGTGTTTTTTCACCGAGTTGGTGTGTTGGATGACGATCAGCTCGACGACGTCGAAGTTCGCTCACTCGATCGCTTTGTGCGGCACCGCGAACGGCGGACGCCGGCGCCAGACACTCTCGTGTGCGTCGTCGTCTCCTCTCCGCTCGTGGACGTTCAGCTCGCGAGCAGCATGTGCGCCAGCTGCCGTAGCGCGCACGGCCGACGCATCAGCTCCGAGTCTGTCAGTCGGAAGGCTGCAGATGCCGCGGTTGCGTGTCCGCACTGCGGGATCTTGTCCGCTGCCTCCATGGCGTCGCTGCTTCCGGCCGTGCTGGCGGACATTGGCCAAGTGTTCGTGCACAAACACTTGAAGGCGGCGACGATGCACCGACTCGCAGAGATGTGGAGCGCACTTCGTCGCCCGAACACGAACACAGCCAGTAGCCGGCGTGGCAGTATCAACAGTGGAGACAGTGGTTTCCTAGGACTTACGGTGGACTCGTTCTTCCGCGAGATGGAGCGACACCTCGCGGCAGGCAAGCGCGGCGTTTTCCTTCCCGACCACCACGTTCCAGCGATGGCGCTCAGCGCGAACGAGACCGTGCTGACGTCGTCCATGGCTAGTCTGCCGCGCTCGTCGTCAGCTTGAAAATGCGAGTGAGTCGCGCCTTCACCAAGTACTGTACTCATTCCTCGTGTGTGTACGCTGTTGGCATCGCTGGGCTGCTGGCTCGGCTCAACGCTGAGGCAGATGATAGCAACAGCAGCGAGCGTTGCGATGACGTTCAAAAGAGGGCATGTGGCCATATCGGCAATGCACTCGCGAGCAAAGTGACGCGGCATACGGTACCTCCTGTATGTACCGTGGGGGTTGCGAGGCAGTTTTGAAGGCGCACATGCATTGAGGGAAGAAGCATGGGCATTTCAACTCGCCAGTGCAGGCAATAAGGCCAAGAGCCCAGCTACCCTATGGTCCTATGGCAACAAGCAAAGTGCATGTACCACCCGTGAGCCGACTTGCTGACACCTCGCAAAATCGTGATTTTCATCCTGTCGTCAATTCGAGGCATACAAATTGCAAGAATAAACTGGCTTTCACCCACTGTTTGCTTTGTCCACCATTAGCTCCCACAATCACAATCGGAGAGCTCTTCTCTCTCACTCGTACTCTCGCCGTCACACACGCGCGTGACGCCACACATCCACAAGACAGCATAACGGACGCTCGAGCATGGACAGCTCGCGCGCCGACGGTTCGCGGCCGTCGCTCATGGGACGCATGCGTGGCTCGTCATCGGCGGCCACAGCGACGCGCTTCCCACTGGCCTCCGACTACTTCGCACGCGTGGGAGCGTCACCTGAGCAGAACCGGCGCTGGGAACACCTCGCAGCGCAGCTGCGCACTGACGCTGTGCGCAATGCCAAGTGGTCCATGTCATACGAGGACGGCTTGTCCGGCTGGAAGCTCTCGAGCTCCAAGAAGCACTTTCGCGACACGGGCATGCGCACGTACTGCAAGAAACCAGACGCCGCTACCGCTACACGCACCGTCGAGTTCAAGTGCATGGGCAAAGTGGCCATGTCGCTGCAGCGCACGATGGACGCAGTCTACGCGGACAACACGCTCGACTTTCGGAGCAACACAGCGTTCCTCATGGAGAACTGCCTCGACGCCGCTGTGCTGCACGTCGCGTCTCGGGCCGACGAGTACGCGCCGCACCGCTTCGTCGGCATCAACTGGGTCGCTGTGCGCAGCTCCGGACTCTTTGCCAAGAGCCGCGACGTGTGCTTCCTACGAGTGCGTACACCAGAAGAAGAGTCAGTTGGGCGAGTGGGCGGTCACGTTCGACTGCTGACTGACGGGACTTGTCATGGGATGATGATGATGGATGTGAACAGAGCACTGGGACGATACAGGACAAAGAGAAGCGCGAGGTGGGCTACGTCGTGATGCACTCTGTGGAGCTAAAGGAGTGTCCGCCGCTCGAGGTCGCGCTCGGACTCGTGCGCACGACGCTCTCGGGCGTGCTGTTATTTAAGGCGAACGCGACCGACGCGCGGCACACAGACGTGATCTGGCAGGGCTCGTTGCCCGGCGCTGACGCCAGCGCGTCGTCCACTGGCAGCAAGCTCGTGGCGCTCGTGCACGAGACGTTCACGTCGTACGTGACGAACCTCAACCGCTTTCCCGAAGCGACGTTCATGGCGCAACAGATCGAGTCCCGGCGCTCGCACGCGCTCGTGAAAGGGTGCGTCCTACTGTTGGAGCGACAGGGACGACGCGCTCCAGTCTGTCGGCTTGTGGAAGTGCTCACCACGCGTGGGTCTCTTGTCTTGTGTTTGTCTTGTGCTCTAATGGAAACAGCGCACGCAAGCACTGCTACATGTGCTTCAAGCGGTTCACGCTCATCCGGCCACGCTACGCGTGCGGCATGTGCGCAGAAGACGTGTGCAAAGACTGCAGAGCGACCACGCGCGTCAAGACGTTCGATGGCGACCGGTCGTCGTCGCTAGGCGCTGCACACGTTTGCAAGCGGTGCACGCACATAGCGCGCACCGAAGCGACGAACCAGACGCACCACGTGACGGACCCGTCGCTGTCGTTCTTCTTGACGACGCACAACATCTTGTCGGACGCTGATCCGTCGGGGGCCACGGAAGAGGAGTCGTTCGAGCGGCTCTCGGCGCTCAGCAGCAGCCGCGACAGCGTCCGATCGCTGCAACAGATCCTGTCGGAACGCTCCATGACGGCGCTGGTGCAGGAGCAGCGCGCGTCTGCCGGCCGTGGACCGCCAGCGCCAGCACCTGTAGCGCCGCTGTCGCTGCCTGTCTTTGCGACCGACTTTTCGACAAGCGACGTCCCGCTGAGCCCGCTCTGGATCCGCACGCACCGTGAGAAAGGCGGGCGTAGTCGGCTTGAGACAGACCCAATGGAGAGCTACGACGCGTACGACTATAGCGACGACGATGTGCTCGAAGTCGTTGAAAGCAGCTGCCTCGACCACGCCAGTGACCCGCACGACGACGCTGGCAGGCGAAGCAGCAGCAGCAGTAGTAGCAACAACAGCCACTTTAACACTGCGACTCTTCCGACGACGCGCCACAGCTACAGTAGCAGCAGTGGAAGCACGCCGGCGGCGTTCGGTGACACGCGGCGGTCGTCGTACGAAAACCGGGACCGGGACCTCGCAGCGCGGCTGCGGGAGATCTCAGCCAAGGCGCAGGAGGCGCTGGACGCCACGCGGCGGAACTCGTGCATGATGAGCGACACGAGCAGCGCACCACGTACGTCCGAGCTGTTGGCGTTCCAGCAGCTCGACCAGTCGATCGCCGAGCAAGCGGACCTGCTCAACGTCATTGGCTTCGTGAGCACAGGTCGCGTGTACATGGAGACGAACGGCCCCGAGGCTGGCGGCGTGCGCATTAGCGAGTCCGAGGACGACCTGAGCGACTCGGAGCGCTTCGAAGTGCTTGCATAGTCGACGTTTCTATCATGCGAGCACTTCGCCGTTAGAGTTAAGCAGTACTACCTGCTCTAACCTGAACTTTCGGGTCGACAGAGAGGTCATTTGACCCAACTTCTGCCTGACAATCTGATGGGGATGGCAACCCCGACGCCGAGCTGAGCACCACACGAGTTTTCCACTGGAAAACCCTCTCATATTTGTTTGCGCAAGTCAATTTGGTGGCAGGGGCTGCTTGGACTCGGCTCTTCCAATCAGACGCCATTTTTCAATATCCTCCTCTCTCGACGTTTCGTTGGTTGGTACACAAGACGGCGACCATGGCGCACGATCCGCAGCTCTCGGCGTCCCTCACGCTCGGGCTCGGGCTGCTCGCCGCCACCATGACGCTGCTCACGGCAGGCACGGTCGGCGCGCTCGGCTTCGTGCTCGGCAAGCAGACGGCTTCGCGGCGCTCGGCTGCGAGTGACAGCGACAGCGACAGTGACGACCCCTTCCGCTCGTCCGCTGCTGGCAGCGCTGCGTCGTTGTCCTCGTCGTTCAAGAAGCATGAGAGGAAGAGCAACCCGCGTCGGATGCGTGTGCCCAGCGGCACGGCCAGCGAAGACGTCAAGATCTCGGACAAGAAAGCGATCGTGGACGTGCGCATCACGGGCATTCGCCCGCTCATTCCGCCCGCGTGTCTGCTCGAGGAGATCCCGCTGTCCGCCAAGATGGCGCAGACTGTACGTCCAACCGAGTCTGCTTATACGTATGTGGTGTGCGTAAGAAGAAGGGGCAGTGTACTGAGACGGAGCCATTCTCTCTTGGTGGCGTACACAGATCAACCGTGGGCGTCAGAGCGTTGCGAACGTGCTGCGTCGTGTGGACGACCGTCTCGTGGTCATTGTCGGCCCGTGTTCGATCCACGACGTCGAGGCCGCGATCGAGTACGCGAACCGCCTGCTCGTGGTCAAGAACCAGCTCGAGAAGGACTTGCTCATTGTCATGCGCGTGTACTTTGAAAAGCCGCGCACGACGGTCGGCTGGAAAGGGCTGATCAACGACCCGGACCTCAACGGCTCGTTCAACATCAACAAGGGCCTTCGGGTCGCCCGCGAGCTGCTCGCGCGCATCAACGAGATGGGGCTCCCAGCCGGCTGCGAGTTCCTCGACACCATGTCACCGCAGTTCATCTCGGACCTCGTGAGCTGGGGCGCCATTGGTGCGCGCACGACCGAGTGCCAGCTCCACCGTGAGCTCACGTCCGGCCTCTCGATGCCGATTGGCTTTAAGAACGGCACGGGCGGCTCGCTCCAGCTCGCAGTCGACGCTGTCGTCGCGGCACGCCATCCGCACTGCTTCCTGAGCGTCAGCTCGCAGGGACTGGCGGCGATCGTCAGCACGTCGGTGCGTACGTCTGTGTGGCTGTGTGTGGACTGTTTGGTGGAGACAGTGGGAGGCTCACACTGACTCTGTGGCTGTCGTTCTTAGGGCAATGACACGTGCCACACGATCCTCCGGGGCGGCAAGACGGGACCGAACTTTGAGAAGCAGCACATTGACGACGTGTCCAAGATGATGCTTAAGGCGAACGTCGCAGACAACGTGATGATCGACTGCTCGCACGGCAACTCGAACAAGGACCACCGGAACCAGGTCGTGGTGGCGGCCAACGTCGCATCGCAGCTTCGCGCGGGCGACGACCGACTCATTGGCGTCATGCTCGAGTCGAACATCAAAGAAGGGAGCCAGTCGCTCATCCCGGGCCAGCCGCTCGAGTACGGCAAGAGCGTCACGGACGCCTGCATGGGCTGGGAGACGACCGTGCAGGTGCTCGAGGACCTCGCGGCGGCTGTGCGTGCCCGGCGAGCCAGGAACCAGGAGGAGTAGATAGAGTGCAGCGATGACCCTCCCTCCTCCTTCCTTGTCGTGAGACCAGGCAGTAGATCAGCTAGCGAGCGAGTCCTCCCATGACGACCATACACGCATGCATCCATCACCAGACTAGCAAGCAGCAGCTAGCAATGAACAGAGTTCCATTCCCAAGCGAAGTCGCTACTGATCGATCCCTACCGTGCGTTGTCGTACCCTGAGCCGCGTCGTGTCGCTGGCGCACTCCGTCGCGACAGCAGCGGCGTCTTGGAGAATGGCGAGATAACGAGCCCCTCTTTGTCCTTGTCCTGCAGCTTGGGCCGTGGCGAACGGCCTGGTCCAGACGCCGCCTCTGCGACCTGGTGGTGGATCGGCGTCGACGCACGCGGCTGCTGTTCGGTCGCTAGCGTCGTTGGCGTCGGTGAGAGCAGCGGTGGTGGCAGCAGTGACCGTCTCGCCGCCACGACAACCGTCGGCTTCTTCTCACCGACGACAATCGACGGCGATGATCGCTCGTTCGCCGCCAGAGTCGGAGAAACGACCGCCAACTCGGTCTTGCGCGTGCTCGCACGTTGATCGCTGTTGTTGCTGCTCGAGGCGCTGGCGTCGACCGACCTCTGCTCTCGGCCGACGCCACCTTCTTCGTACGCGTCCGCGAGCTTCCCGATCTCCGCGTCATCCAAGCCGTCGATGTGCTCGCTGTCGCCTCCGCCAGCGCTCGCAGGAGGTTCAGACGCTGCGCTCGACTCGGACAGCGGCGAGAGCAGAGATGGAGATGGCTCTGCTGACTGACGACTACTCTCGCTTGACTCGCTCGTACCAGGCGCAGGAGTCGGGTCCTTTGCCAGCAGAATTTGCAGTCGGCGCCGTGCGATCGCGATGTGGACAGCGCTCTGGATCTTGATTGCGGCCTCGTTCTGCTGCTCTCGGACTCGCGCACGATCGGCGTCGTACTCGGTGGCAACCATGCGGTCGAGACGAGCCTGGAGGCTTTGAATGCGCTCCTGGACATCACCGGGCAGCTTCGCGCGCTCTCGCTCGAGCACGCGGCTCTGCTGCTCGAACGTATCGACAGACATTCGACCAGAGGACGCTTCTCGAGATGAGCTCTTGAGCTTGTTCTTGACCGCCAAGCTCAGAAGCTCGTGGACCTTCCGATACTGTGACGCGACCACGGGATCCGGAAACAGTGAGCGTCGGCTCAGTTCGCTGACAGCAGCGATCGAACGGGAACGAGCTGCTACCGCCTCACGCATGCGGAGGGTACGTGACTCGACGAGGCGGTCGATCTTGACGCCCTCCACTTTGCGCTTGGCGAGGAAGCCCCGCACGCGCGCTTGCAGTCGCACAAGGCGTCGCAGCTGCGGTTCGCCCACCCGCGTCTTGTTGTCGTCAGCACTGTTCTCTGCAAGCTGCAGCGAGGCGCGTCGGATTTCCTTCAAGCGCTCCGTCACGTCGCTGTGGAACGCGATGACGCTGTCAACGTGCTCCTCTGCCGCCTGGCAGAGTGGCACGAGCTCGACTTCGAGCAGGTTATTGAACGCGTGAACTTGGCGGTCGCCGTGCAGCTCTTCTCGCGTCTCCCTGTGGTACAGCAGCACACGGTGATAGTCAACGCCACGCGAGTCATTCGTGTCCATGTTCCCGTCGTCTGCGTCCTCCGACAGTTCGTGCTTCTCGAAGAGCGCGCGCGCGATTTGGAGACGCAGCTCGTTCGCCGTCATCCCTGTCTCGACTTCGACCACCAGGTCTCGCGTCGCTCCTGGCAGTCGACGGTACAGACCTGCGCGCTCGTTCTCAGAGAGCGCGTTCCCGAGTGCTGCGAGCGGGAGGCTGATGCGCCAGTTCACAGGGTTCTGCAGCCGCTGTCGCGTCAAGAAGCCGAGTGCGACCTTACTGACAACCTGGGCTGCGTGCTGCAACGCCGCGTCCTGGCTCATGTGAGCCGCTTGTGGTGCCTCCTCTTGGCTCGAAGAAGATGCCTCGTTCTGCTTCTTCTGAGGTGGATCTGGGATGAAGACGAGCTTTGCGTCTATCTCAACAGCCACCGGCTTGGACAGTGAGAGCTCGCGCGCAACAACATCGCCCTGCCCGATGGGTTCGTGCTTCTTCAGCGCGACAAGCGGCACGGAAGAAGGCGTCGGAGCGGCGACACTCGCGACAGTCTGCACCTCCTGCACTGCCATGTGCTGGACAACAACTGGCGACTCCTTCGCCTCGACTTCCTCGTCCGTCTGCACGAGCTTGTCTACTTGAAGCGCGACTCTCTCAACGGGTCTCACAGCCACAGATGACGCCGTCGACAGCGACGGAACCGCGAAAGGTTCTTGAAGCAGCGATTCACCATTGTCGACACCAAAGTGCTGCGCGTCTAGCGCCGCCATGTGCATCAGCACTGGCGACTCGGCCGCAGCCTGACGGTCGTGGCGGTGGCGCCGCTTCTGCTGCTTCTTGCTCCAGAGTTTGCTATTCTCCTGCGCCAGCGCGTCGATCTCTTGCTGCTGCTGCGCTTGCGCCTTCAAGAACACTTGCAGCATCTTCTCGAGCTGCGCTTCGTGCCACGCCGAGCCTCTCTCTGCGTCGCCCCTCGCCTTGTCTTTCGTCGCCGTCGCTGGTGTGGTGTTCGCGTCGTCGTCGCTCTCGATCGCCCCCACGCGAGTGGAGGCAGCTCTCTTCGGCAGCCGCGTGACTGTCGCCTGCGCGTACTGGAGGATGTCCTGTTTGGTCGCTTCCTGCTTCTTCTCAATCGCGAGCAGCATCTCTTGCAGCTTGCCCATGCTGCCCGCCACCTGGGACGTGAGTTCGCTCTGCTGCTTCTCGAAAAGCTGCGACTGAGCGTCTCGCGCTGCTTTCTCCTGCTGCAGCTGCTCCTGGAGCCGGAGGAGCTGCGTTGCGAGCTCGTTCTTCTCCTCGAGTGCTCTGAGGACCTCGACTGGCAACTGAGACGCCACTGGCGTCGCCCCTCTCGCTCTCTCCTTCTTCTTCTTCTTCTTGCTCGAGCCGCTGCTGCTACGCTCCGATGCGAGCGACGACGACTCCTCCGAGCGATCGCTGGCCTCCTTCTCGCGCTTTCTCGGCTTCGCCTTCGTCTTGTCGCGCTGGTGCTTGCGCTGCTGGTGGCGGATGAGGTACGTGGCCGACAGGAACTTCTTCCCACAGAGGACGCAGTCCACCGCTGGTATTGCGGAACATGGCACAAGTGAGCAGAGTATGTGCATCCCAGCCGTCGCTATGGAGCAAGACATCAACCCATAACGTACGCTGACTGACGACGCCTTCCTCTGCACTCACCGCGCTTCCCAGTAGTGAATCCACGATCGCGTTCGCTTCTACGGCTGCGTTCTCCTTGTCCGCACCTCCCAACGATGCTCTTCCCGCCAGCGTCTGTCGCTGTGCCACCGACGCGTTCAGGAGCATCACTTCGAACGTCGCCATCGTGCGCTGCTTGAGTCGAATGTCCTTCTTCAGACTCACGATCTCCGCTTCAAACGCGCCGTTCTCGCGCTCGAGCAGCCGACACTCGTCCAGGAGCTGGTCGCACTGTGTCTCGACGCTCTCCGTGTGCGTCACGAGCGAGTCTTGAACGTTGAGCAAGTACTCGAGCGTCAACTGCGAACCCATGGCTCCACTCCGTACGTTAGTAGTGAGCGGCGATGGCAACTAGAAGCAATGGCAGGGACGACCCACGACACGTTCGTTCGTTCGTTCTACCTGTGCGATCTGAAAGAGCTTGAGAAAGTAGGCGTCCGAGTAGTGCTGCACGTCATCGATTGTGACGTCAGCAAACGCCAGGTTCTCCAAGTGCTGCTGGATCGCGTCAATGTCGGTCGTTGCGACAATCTGCTCCAGGTCGAGCCGTGAGATGGTGCGTGTGTCGAGCTTGCCAGCGCGTTGGCGGAAGGAAAAGTCGCGCGTTGGCAGCCACACCTGCCGCTGGGACTCCCGAGGCGCATGGGAAGCCGCTGCTAGCGGCTGCGGACAGAGTCTCAGTGGATCTACGCCTTCACGCTCGCTGTCGTTGTCATCTCCAGAGTTTTCGTTGACGTCTAATGTTCGCATCCGGCGTCTAGACTGACGCTCGGTCAGGAAGCGGCCGCGCGCGTCTGCGTCGCTGCCCCTGATCGACCGGAGCGCTCCGTGACGATGGCGACTGCGACTGGAAGACGCACCGTAGCGGCCGAGCGGACCGAAGACACCTTCATACTCGTCGTATCCAGTGTAGCGACGCCCTGTCATGTGAGACTTGCTTGTGAGTGGCACTGGCGACTTGCGGCTCGCTGGACGCGTCCTCTCAGGACGGAGCGCTTCTTTAGCCTGAGAGGACTCGAAGGTTCACAAACTTTTCACCAAACTTAATCAGCTAAAGAGCGGATGCGGTGTCGGCATCCTCATCACGGATGCTAAGCGCGAGCGGGTGAGTGCATACAATCGACGCGAATATGTTCAATCTACACGTACAGTACTGACTGAACACGTTTTTCATGTTCGGACAATTGGAGCCATTTTTCATTTTTGATACAGACACAAACGTCGTCATCACCATCATCATGCAGAGTGCGCGGCAGCTCGCGCGGAAGCTCATCCCAGCGCTCTCGAGCGATTGGCGCAAGGGACAACACGGCAAGGAGCTGCTGCGCTATCCCGACAGACAGCGCTGCCAGCTGCTGACATCTCTGTCGCGTGCAATGCAGGTCGCGTCGGGGTCGTCGGCGGTTCCTTCGAGTACACTGGAGCGCCATTCTACGCGGGCGTCTCAAGCCTCAAAACGGTACGACCATGGCGCTTTGTTGTCCGGGCAGCTGGTGCTCAATCACATGCTGAGGTAGAGCACGGGCTCGTTCGTCGTGGTGTGGTGTGAGGTGCGCAGGGTGCAGACTTGTGCCACCTCTTCTGCACCCAAGAGGCGGCGATCCCCATCAAGAGCTACAGTCCTGAGCTCATCGTGCACCCGCTTCTGCGCTCTGACGACTCGTTCAAGACGCTGAGCGAATCAGAGCGCGCGGGTACACTGCGCACGTCGGTCGAGCGCATCTGCGATGTGTTTCCGCGCCTGGATGCGCTCGTGATTGGCCCAGGACTCGGTCGTGATGTGGCCGTACAGGAAGTCGCGCGCCAGCTGATCCAGCGCGCGAGAAGCGTGCAGCTCCCGCTTATCCTGGACGGAGACGCGCTGTACCTCGTGAGTTTGGAGCCGGACATTGTTCGTGGCTACGCGCGCGCGATCCTGACTCCGAACGCGGTGCGTAGCACTTGATACTTTAGTTTGTGGTATCAGTATGAGTATGAGTATCAATGTCGGAGGCGGTATCGTTGCTGAGAGGGCTGTCGTGTGTGTAGATGGAGTATGCGCGTCTGTGCGTGTCCACCGGGCTACTGGAAGACGCGAACCCGACAACCGCAGCCGCGATCCATCCAGCCGAGCTGAGCAAAGCGTGCGTACACAGATATGAGCGCAGCAAAGCGAGAGGATCCAAGCTGATCAGCTCTGTATCATTCGGGTACCAACACAGACTCGGACCGGTCGTTGTACAGAAGGGTAGCGTGGACACACTCTCAGACGGCGAAACGAGTACGTGGAGACTGGTTCCGACGTCGCACGCGCTTTCCGATACAATTCGAGCAGATCGCCACTGACGCAGTAGCTTCTGTTCACCTTCTCTGTCCGTGGTGCGCCAGCGATCATGAGCGACGAGTTCGGAAGTCCACGGCGGTGTGGCGGACAAGGAGACGTGCGCCATTCAGTAGAGTTGACTGGGGAGAGCGTCTCAGTACTGTGTCTGATGCGAGAGAGAGCTGACTAGTGGCTGACTGTTGTTGCAGGTCCTCACGGGAGCGATTGCTACGTTCGTGGCGTGGTCGAAGCTCATGAACATGTGCGTCCGTCGTGTCTTTCACCACGAGTCTGACGGCGACATAGAGAACAACGCGATACACTGAGCTAATTGATAGCCGACCTGGCCCTCTTCTCGTGCACTGTTTGTTTGCTGTTCGCAGGGACGAGTTCCATGGGAATCCGCTGCTGCTCGCCGCACTCGGGGGTTCGTTAGTTGCACGCGCGAGGTTCGTTATTGTGTCGCATCTTTGACCCTTCTTCAGACTCTCTCCTGTTGGGCTATTGACTTAATGAGTGGTCGCTTTGCTTGCTGAATATGATGCCGACTGCAGCTCGATGGAGGCATTTGCGATCCATGGACGCTCCATGACGGCCCCAGACATGCTCCAAAGTGTCGGAAGAGGCTTTGAGCGGGCGTTCCCGTCGATGTCGCCGTCACTTTGAGGCGTTTTGAACCGAGCTGAGAGCCAAACCGAGAGACACTAGCGACTGGGAGACGAGGTGGAGTCAGCGACCGAGAAATTGTCGTCCGAGTCGACTGCCTTTCAGTCGTTGTCAGTGGGTGTCGAAGATGTGATCTCTTGCCATTTTCGGTCTCAGTCATGCACAAGCGCACCACACTGTAGAACTCGAGGACACATTTACAGTTACGCGCTGGATGCGTTCTAATAAACATCTCGTGTTTTGTATACCGTTTTGCTATCAACGAGAGGTCGTACGAATTCCTCCATGAAATACGAGAGGATCAAGCGTATGACAACCGAATCCACTTTTCACCGAGCACATAACGACGAGCAACACCAACAACAACGAGCAGCGACAGCAAGCAGCATGGCCGACGGCGCGCTCCTGGCAGAGAACGAGAAGGAGCTTGCAGGTGCGTCCGCCTTCGTACACCAATCAACCCACTCCCTTCCTTCCCTTTGCCCCTTACGCATCCACATACTCTGTCACACAGGCTTCGCGTCTGGTGCCAACCCGACCATCACGCCCGTGCTTGAACGCGTGCTCGAGGAAGTGCGCACCACGGGCGTCCCGCGCTACGCGTGGCCGCAGCTGCGCGCGTTGCTGGTAGCGCAGCTGCAGCGTGCCATGGACCAAGTGGCGGCCACAGACGCGACAGCAGCCACCGCATTCGTGGGCTGGAGCCCTACGAACAAGAACCGCGCGAGCGAGCGCCGGACCAACATCACGGAGCTCCTGACGTCGTTCGAAGGGTGCGAGCGTGTCGTTGTTCAGGTCGTAAGCTACAACGTGTGTTCAACAAGACGCTGACGTGGTTGTGGGCCTTTCGATTCGCTGGCAGCCCACCGTTCACGCTCCAGCGGCTCACAGAGGTGCTCGTCGAGCCCAAGAAGAGTTACAAGACGCTCAACAAGCTCATCAATGCGCTCGAAAAGGTATGTGCGTGTGTACCTACACTACTATGGAGGGAAATTGCGGAGGTGAAGAGTGCAGGTGCTCACGCGAGAGGCCGAACACGCAGCTGCTCGCAGTGAGCACGACAATCCCAGTCGTGGACCCGCGTGCAGTGCCTGTCGTAGCGGTCGCTGCAGAGGAGCCCGTGCTGCAGGCGCCGCTGGCCGTGCAGATCACGCCGATGGACACGGGAGCCGATGTCGTGGCTCGCGCACCGTGGAGCAGCAGCAACGACGCAGCATCTTCGTAGAAGCAAGCGGACGGGTGGTCGCGGGTTCCCCCTCTGTATCGTCCTCACACGCAGACTCCCAACTTCCTTCTACGCCGTCTTCACTAGCGCTCCAGGCGGGCGTGGCGTTCACCCTCTCAGCACTCTGACAATACTAAGTAGTACGCACCCTCCCCTTTCCATCCGAATATATCGTCTCACTGCGCGTCCCTCGCTTGAGCAGACTGGTAGCTGGCAGCGAGCATAACCCAGACGACTGCGACGCCTTCCGGGTACGCGAAGCAGCGCACAGCGAGCCCAAACTGCGCGGCCCGTGCGTGGAGCCCGACGATCCCAGCGGCGATCTCGTTGCTCGCGAGCGTGTCGAGCGCGTCGTGGGTCGAGTCAGCGTGGGAGAAGACGACCGGCACGCCTTGAAACGTGTGGCCCTCGAGCACGAAACGCGTGATCGCCTGCTGGAAGAAGGCGTTGTCCACGTGCGTGAGGCCGTAGAGCCGCTCGAGTTCGTACGCGTTCAGCGCCGGCAGCAGGTAGAAGCTGAGATCGTCGCTCCAGCGCGTTGTGAGCCCGTCACCACGTCGCCGTGCACTGATCTGGCGCTTGAGCGAGAGCGTCCACTCGCGCTCGAGCACAAGCAGCGCCGATGGGTCTGGAGCGACGAGCGGGAGAGGCGGTTGTGCGAGCGGTAGGTCTGCGATCCGTCGCTCGCTCATGGCCTTCCACGCACTCTCGTCCTCGAAGTGGAACGACAGGTCGGCGAGGGCTCGCGACCGCGGCTGCAGGTTGGCAAAGAACTGCCGGTGGCTGAACACGCAGTCGATCGTGCGGTAGCCATGGCGTCGGCGAGGGTTCGGGTCGCTTAGAGCGAAGCGCTCGCCAGTCACGGATTCCCAGCACATGACGTCACTGGTAGTTCGTTGCAAGATAAGGAGAGACACACGCTCGTCACTCAGCCGCTAGGTGCGTACGTATAGAGCTAGTCACGACCGGATCGACAACGAATGAGCTGTTATGTACCTGGCGCTCAACCCTTTCGTGAGCACCCACACATGGCCGATCTCAAGATCGAGGGAGGCGGCGTTGAGACCGCGCGTCGTCCGCGGCTTCGAAGGACTCATATCAGCCGACACTGTCCCGATACACACGTACGCGTCCAAGCCACAGCCTAGCAACAACGACGCCAGCAGCAGCTGCCCCGACACGAAGAAGCACCGTCAGAAGCCATCAGATCACCCGAACGAGAGTCCGTCCGTCTGTGGACAAGGTCGCTACAATCGCACATACCGCGTGGTCTTGAGCATCACCCTTGCTGAGCGACAGGAACGCGGTTAATGAGCGCCAAGTGTCGTCCCGTGCGCCGCCGACCGCCGATGTCGCCTCGAAAGGCAGAAGCGCGACGAACCGTGCAGCTTCACTCGGGCTCTTGATCGCAGCTGGCGTACGGATCGGCGTCACGAACTTGCACACCATCCGGAACCGACCGTCGTCGTCTTCCGCAAAGAGTTTCACGAGTCGCATGCGCGAGCCCACGAGGGACCTTTGCGGCTGTGCCGCGTCGTAGACCGAGGCGTCATTGAGGTACTCGTCCCACCACTGCTTGGCGTACTGGTAGAACGAGTGGGTGAGCGTGTTGCGCTGCAGTGTCTCCTTGTTTAAGAACGTCGCCACTTCGCGTGCGACCGACGCTGTGCGCTTAAAGTGTAGCAAGTCAGCACGGACGTCGAGAGACCCGATGGGGACTTTCATCGTGCCTACAAGCGACACTGGCAAGTGCACGAGCTGCAGGGTCGAACAGAGCACGCGACGCCAGTCGAGACGGTGCACTGCGAGCAGCTCCTTCGACACGTCTATCCACTTCGGCCCACCCGCGTGACTCCAGTGCACCAACTTCTTGGCGACCTTGATCAAGTCCATCTGCACCGGTTCGTCCACGAGACACAGCGCTTCCCACGGCGTCACGACCTCGACTTCGTACGGAACGTGCGTTTGGCTTTGTCCACGTCGCATATGCGTTGAGCTCCTCGTCTTCGGCTTCTCGATGCGGAAGCGAAAGTACTCGTCGAACGGCGGGTCGACACAGCAAGGTACGTCCTTTGACGACTGTCGCTGCGACTGGAATGTCGCGACCATGCGAAAGAACGACTTGACACGTCCGACATGGGAGCTATCCCACATCTTCTCGCTTCTGGCTTCTGCCTCCTCGTCCCCTTCATCGTCTTCCAGCAGCTGGTCGACGAACGCTTTCCCGCCTGCCAGCCTCAGAAACAGACACACGCCACGTTCACTCGCCATGTTGTTCGCATCACGGAGGCTGTCATCGTTGTCTTCATCAAGAGCGTCGGTGTCGTTGTCGGGATCAGCGGATTCATCGACAGGTTTGCTATCCACGCCATTGAGCGTCGTGGCCTTGACAGCTGAAAGCAGCTGCTGGACGACTTCGCTCTCGAGCACGTCATAGAGCAAGCGCTCGTCGTGCTGTGCTGTACTCTGGTCCATGTCCGCTGATGGACTTGTCGTGGACTTGGAGCGGACAAGCTGCCGGATCTGCTCGTACACGCCGTCCTCGCGGAGCTTGGCGTCGATCGCTGCGCGCATGGCGCTTATGCGCTGCTCCTGGGAGGGCGACGTCGCATCGCTGGCATTCCCTGCTTCTCCAGCGGTGCTCATGTGCCAGGCACACACTCGAGCAGGTCGCACGAATATTCAGCGTCCTTTAGATCACGGGATCTTTTTGCAGTTGTGCTGAATGAAGTATGTAGCCATATTTGGATTGGGATACAAACACAGTTTGTATCCCAATCCAAATATACCAACCGTCTCTGACGAGAGCAACAGCTCGCCGCGAGTTCTTCTCTGACAAGCTGTGCGTGTACTCGCTGTTCCTTCGGCACTGATACTGAACGATGGACAAGTTCGCGACTGTGGCGTCAGCAGCGCTGCTCGCTCGATCGGCGGTGCTGCCAGGGAAGGAGTCGCGGGTTCGTCCAGCAGCCACGACAGCGTCTACTCCAACGCAACAATCCAGCGACCAGCTCGAGCGAATCGAAGAGCGCATGACGCAGATGCAGATCCAAATCACGTGCACGCAACAAATGATCCGTCAGCTCAGCACGCTCGTCCACCGCCAAGTCAAAGTACGTTACGTTACGCTACTCTGGCTGCACCCACACTTGACGAGTCTGGCTGGTAGCACCAGGGTTGACAGACGCATCCTGAGTGTGCTTGGACTCTGTAGATGTCGTCCGCGCTCCAGAAGAAGCGCAGTGTGAGTGAAAGCTTCTCGCCGACCAACCGGCTGCTGAACATCGCCAACGGTCCGTCCGTTTCGTCGTTGCCCTTCATGGGGTCTCCTTACGGCGACCACGGCGTCATCGACGCCACTGACGCGTTGCTGAGCCCAGTGAAGGACGAACCGACGACTCTGGGCGCCTCCCAGCTTGCGCAGCAGTTTGCGTGGAGTCAGAGCCTCACCGCCTTGGACACCCAAACCCTTCCGACTGGCGACACGAGTGCAGGCCAGGAGGTGATCAACACGAACGAGCTCGAAGGGGGCGTGCGTCGCCACAGCCTCAACACGCGCACAATGACCAAGACCAAGTCGATCGTGAACGCCGTCAACTTTGTAACCGACTTGCAGGTCTCGTCCGCGCTCCAGTCGAAGCGCAACCGCGAGCAGCCGCTCTCTCGCCGCGTCTCGATGAGCTCCATGGTCATCGACAAGGGCCTGGCTCGCCGCACAAGCGACTTCGCGCGTCGGCTCTTCAACAATCCATTCAAGCGGCAGGTGGTCCCGATCGCGGCGATCCCAGAGAACACGGAGCTGCTGCAGAGTCTCGACCGCGTGCACCCGCTGAGCCTTCGCCCCGACCTGCCCCTCCGTGTGGTCTGGGACGCGTTCATCCTGGCCATGATCTGCGTCGACATGACGATGACGCCGCTTCTGCTCGGGTTCGACTATAACAACGGCTACGCGAAGACGCTCAACGTGCTCGGGATCATTGCGTTCTTCATCGACTTTGTCATGAACATCTTCTCTGCCTACCACAACGAGCGCGGCGAGGTCGTCTCAGGCCCAGCGAACACGTCCAAGCACTACTTGCTGAGCATCTGGGCCCTCCCAGACTTCCTCAGCTGGTTTCCGTTCGAGTACCTCGCCGTGACGGGCAAAGGCCGGTTCTTGAGCTTCGCCAAGGTCTTTCGGCTCGTGAAAGTGAGCCAACTCGCGCGGAAGCTGCACTCAGCCAAGAAAGCCGGCTTCGTGCGCTTCCTCCGCCTCCTCGGCACGGTACTGCTCGTGGCTCATGCTCTCACGTGCTACTGGAACTGGGTTGCGGTCGACTGGAAGGAGAATGAGGACGGGTTCAATGCGCTGTCACTCGGCGACCGCTACGCGCACATTTGGTCGCTCGTCATTGGGTGCCTGAACGCGAGCCCGCCAAGCATGTACTCGACGACCGAGGAGGTCTCGGTCGCGGTGTTCATGCTCATCGGGAACGTGCTCCAGGCGAGCGTGTTCGGGTCCGTCGCAGCAGTGATCACGTCGTTCGACGAAGGCGAGGCCGCGTACAACAAGAAGCTCATCATGACGTACGAGCGGTGCAAGTTCCTCGGCATCCCCGAGCCGCTCAGTCGGCGCATCCAGGGCTTCTACGAGAACCTCTACCGCGAGACGAAGAGCATCAGCCCAGACGCCGACTCGTTCATCAACGAGCTCTCGCCCGCTATGATCTGCGAGGTCAAGTTCCAGCTCTACCGCGACATGCTCAAACAAATCCCGTTCCTGTCGGCGCAGAAGATCGACCCGACCGTGATTGAGCTCCTGATCCTCCACCTGCGCACCGTCATCTACATGCAAGACGATGTGCTCATCCGGAAAGGCGAGTTCGGCGACTGGATGGGCTTCATCGGCTCCAAGGGCCTCGTTGGCGTGCTCGACCCGCGCTCGATCACGCGCAAGATCATCCGCGTGCTGCGCAAAGGCGAGTACTTTGGTGAGATGGCGTTGCTGCAGCGCGCGAAGCGGTCTACGACCGCAGTCGCACTCACGTGGGTCCAGATCCACGTACTCTGTCGCGCCGACCTGGACGACGTCAAGGAACAGTACCCGGGTCAGGCCCAGATCCTCGAAGACGAGATCAACAAGTACATGCAGTCCAAAGGCGCGTACAAGTAATTAGAGCGTGAGCTCGACAGTGTACAGGCGAACGGAGAAGTCGCTGCTGGACGCTGCGAGCACGGCCACGATGCGCTGGCTGCCACTGGTCTTGTTGGCGACTTGCGTCACGCGTGGGGACCACGCGAGGCGAGTGACTGTCGCCGTGGGCGAGAGCGCAGCGTCAATCTCCATCGCCAGCGTCGTCTCGATCGACGCGGCGGTTGTCGACACGCGAAACAGCTGGATTGCGCCGCTCTCCAGCCCAACGGCCACGACATACGCGTTCTCGAGCGCCAGCGGCCCTGGCGCGAACGCGATCGCAGTGACTGCGCTGTCCAGTGCTGTCGGCTTCCCCACTGGTTGCCATTCAGCACCACCGCTGGAAGCCTTCCCCCACAGCACGAACGTTTGGTCTCTCGACGCCGTCGCGAAGAAGCGCGAGTCTGGCGCCCACGAGCAGCTCCAGATGATGCGCTTGTGCGCCTTCACTTTGGCCACGAGCGTGAACTGGCCGCCTGTGTTCCTGTACACACAGACCTGTCGGTCCCTGGACACTGAGATGAGGAACTCGTCGCTCGGCGAGAACGCGAGCTGCACGACCGAGCTCTTGTGGCCTTCGAGCGGAGATTGCGCCACGCTCCAGTCGGCCGTGTTCCAGAGCCAGACGCTCGCGAACCGCTCTTCTCGCGACTTGCAAGCCGATGCGAGCAGCTCGCCCGAGTGGCACGACGCGACGCACAGGAGCTCGTTGCCATGACCGTAGAGCTTCCGGAGCTCTGGCCACAGCGTCTTCTTCCCAAGTGTCTCGCCCACTGGGACGCGGACCGACGTCGCACTGGCTGGATCGACTGGAGCGTACCCACTGGCGCTCTCTGAGGTGCTCTCATCCGCGCTTTTGTTCGTCAGGCTAAGCTCTGGAAGATACGCGTGCTGCACACGCGGCTGTAGGGTGCTGCCAGTCGACTTCGATACGTCGACAGTGTCGCCCGACAGCTGCGTCACGAGTCGCTGAACGTCGTCCGGCGCTTCAAACACCCGCAGGATCTTCTCGTCCGCGCCGCTCACGAAGCGGTCGTTCGTCCGCATGTCGCTGTCGTCGCCATTCTCTGAGCTGCTCGCAGTGGCGTTTCCAAGGAGAAAGCACGCGCAGTTCAGGTCGTACCCGTGCACTTGAGCTCGCGAGATTTCGAGCCACGACTGCGCTTTCGGCGTCGGCGCGAGCACTCGCGCGGTCTGGTCGAGCGACACGGAGAGCACGTAGTCGCCTTTCGGAGACCACGACAAGTCGGTCACTGGTGCACAGTGGCCAGTCGGTGCCAGCGACGGGCGGAAGAGCGTGGACGGCGCAGGCTGCTGTTGCGTCCACCGCTCCAACTGACCCGAGAAACCGAGTGCGAGCAAGTCCAGGCGGCCGTGCTCGCTTGGGAGCACCATGCCCTTGAGCAGGCCGTTGCCGTGGATCTCGCCCACACGAAGCGACGGAAGCCACGCGCCAGAGCCGCTCGCGCTCTTCTTCCACCCAATGAGCGCGTTGTCCATGGACGACGACACCAAGAGCAACTCGTACGCAGCGTCTCGAGCGCTGTCGTCGCAGCTGCGGTCTTGAGGCACGCGCGTCCACTGCACTGAAGTCACCCAGTCCTCGTGGCCAATCAGAAGCGCGTCGAAGCGCACAGTGTACGTGCACTGAGCGCCAGCCGCCTGGAAGCCGTCGCCCTCACAATGAGCAGCGCTGAGTGCGCTCGCCGTGATCTCCCACAAACGGATGCGCTGGTCCTGGGACGCAGACGCCAGCAGCAACGAGCAAGTGCTTGGAGCTGCATCTTGGCTCGTAGACGCACGTTGTCGAGGCTCGAATGCAAGTCCCCGGACCCACCCACGATGGCCCTCGAGCGCCAGCAGCTGCTGCAGCTCCGAGGCCCCACCAGCGAGCTCAAACAAGTGCACTTTGCTGTCGACACCGCCTGCCGCAAGCAGCACACTCTCTTCTGTGTGGGCGTCGCTGTCAGCAGCTGGACCACTGCTGGCTTCCGGTAACTCGAACGTCGTCACTGCTAGGCTTTCCATGATGCAGCGCACGCCGAGCGTGAGCGTCGCGAGCAGCCGGACGCTCGTCCCGTCCGCCTTGTCATCGCTTGAGCCTATACCCACTTTTTGTTCAAACACTACGAGCATCCCGTCCGAGAACGAGAGGAAGGAGAGCCTGCGCCGGCGTGTCTGCACCGCCACCACCGCTGCTACAGACGCTGTCGACGGCGTCGCGAGCCGCAGCATCCGCCACTCGCGCTCTGTCGCGCCACGCTGCCACAGGAACGCTTCACCTGCTGCGTTGCCTGCCAGTACGCAGTCACCATTTGCGTCGGAATGCAGACACACGCTCGTGACGCGCGCGCTGCTGGTTGTCCGCAGCGTGTGGCGCACGCGCAACGGCTGCAACGCCACAACCGCCACCGCCGCGTCGGCTGCGAACGCCGCAGTGCAACGCGCAGCCGCGTCGCCAGCCGCACTGTTCCCGCTGAGCGCGTTGGAGCCTGTATTGGCGCCGACGAACGCGTGCGCGAGCGCCACCTCGAGGCGTGCGCTGTCCATCCGCGAAAATGACTTTTGACAAGCAAATTGAACGCTCCCTTGCTTTTAGCACTATTTATCAACATGTTGTGGACACTCGACGAGACCGCGCTCGACCTCTTCGCTCGCCGTCCCGTGCGCGGCTTCTGCTCTGGCGTGCGCTTTGTAGACGACGCATCGGCGCCGAGCGATGGCTGGAAACCGAGGCAGACAGTGGAGATTGTGGGCGGTGACGCGACGCCTCGACTGCTCGTGCTGTTGCATGCGGTCGCTGCATTCCTGATGCGTGATGCACATGATGAGCGCAGGAGTGATGGTCACTTCAACCTCCACCTTCTCGAGCGCGCGACTGAGCGCGTTGTGTTCTTCGACCACGAGCTGGACGCGGACGCGCACATGCTGCTGGACGTGCTTTGCACGAAGCTGCACGCGCACGTGACCGACCCTGCACAGCGCCGTGTACGTGGGTCGTTCACTTTCTCTCGCTCTCAGCTCGTTGCTCTGAATGCGCGCTAGTGTTGTTGTATGAGCTGACGAGCGAACAAGTAATGAACCCACTTACGCACCACAGGCAGTGGCGCACCGAGCGATGGACCGCGTGACGCTGTACAACTGCCGCGACACGTTCCAGTGGCTCGCGACACTCAACCAGCTGCATTTTGAGCTGCTCGAGGCACCACCAGCACGTGAGAACGACCGTGTAGTGCTAGAAAACACCTCGCGTGGAAGGGAGAGAGGGCGACTCACACGTTTGGATGTCTGCATGTCTCTCTCGTCCCACAGCGCTGCTGATTGCGATCAACTGCGTGAGCTCCTTCCACGCGATCGACAAGGTGTGTGTGCCCTTTCTCTCTCGCTCTCTCGCCGCCTCTTGTGGGTGTTCGGACGCTGCTGACGCTGAGTGCACTGCAGATGACTGCCAAGAGCGTCGGCGACGGCCTCGCACTCTCGGAGCAGCCGTTCCTCTTTCTCAAGCAGCTTTGTCTCCACCACTCTCCGATTGTCTTTGCCGTGAAAGATTCTACAGGTGCGTGCGTACAGTCATGTAAGAGAGAGAGAAAGAGCGATCCTCACGGATGGCTGGTTGATGGCGCTCTGGCAGCCAACCTCCGCAATGGATGGGAGAGTCCCGAGCTGTTGCCGTCGTCCTGGAGCAGCCAAGTGACGAAGCGCATCCTGCTCCGGCCCGTGCGAACGGCAGCGAGGTGCGTCGCTCGATCGTCCATGCGCTCGCTGGTTAGTGATGACGCTTGTGGAACGCTGACGGTAGGCGGGCTCTTGTAGACGCTCCAGTGGCGCAGAGAAGGACGACATCAAAGAAGAACCGGACACGCATGTGCGGTTCGAAGCCAAGTGCGTTGTTCGAGGAGAGAGGTGCGTGCAGTGCAGTACACTACGTGGGCGAACGTCATATGAGGTGTTGAGTGTGCTCTCTCGTTCGTTGGTTCGTTCGTTTGTTCTCCAGTCGTGTGTATTCGTGTCGGATTCGAGGCTGCGAGATCGACGTCCTGGACCAGCAGCAGAGCAGTGCGCGACTCAAGTAACACGACATAGACTCGTGTGCTGGTCTGCTCGTGTGGCCGTCGTATGTGTCGTTCGTCTACTGCGTCTGCTCTGGTGCTCCACGCTCGTACGCAGCGAGAAGATCGACAATGTGCTTGCGGCCAAAGATTTCGGCGAGGTCGGCGGGCGACTGGCGTGTCAGGTTCTGCGCGTCTGCTTGCGCTCCGTGCTGTAGGAGGATGCGGACGCAGTCGTCGAAGCCCAAGTATGCGGCCTTGTGAAGCGCTGTGTTGCCTGCGCTGTCGCTAAGGTGGACGCTCGCGCCGTTTGAGAGCAGGAACGCAAGGCACTCGGGCTGATGCGCCTTCACTGCCCAGAGCAGCACCGACCACCCGTCGTCCACGTCGACGTAGTTTACGCTCACGCCTTCCGCTTCCACGAGTCTCCGCACCGCGTCCAAGTCGCCCTCGCAGATCGCTTCACGCAGCGCCACGCCGCTCATGATGCACCTTCGAGTAGTTTCACTCTTGGTGGCCGTCGTGTTGCGTCGTCAGTCACGCTCAGTCACCAGACTGCTCGAAATACCACGAGCTTCCCACGGAGCCTCCGCCGACCATCTCTCTCACAGGACAACCATGGAGCCGTCGAGTGTCAGGAGTTCAACTGCAGATGCGTCGCAAGCGCCTGGGAATACGAGGTGAGTGCTGCTCCTCGTAATACAACTCATTGGCCGCCTGTGTGTCTTGCTGATTGAGTCGTTCATGGTGGGCTTCTGTTCAGCTCGACCATGCTCTCCGTGAACCAAGTCTCGAGTCTCCTGCAGGTGAGCCCAGACGCTATCGTTGCTGGCTAATGATGGCTGTTCGTGCTGCTGACGATAGGACTACTCAGCGAATGCAAGCGGACAACGGGCTGCTGTTGCAGCGGCAGCGACACGACATCGTGCAGCAAGTGATGGAGAGTCTCCGAGACGCTGGGGTGGTGCTGCCGTCTCCTGGTGGTCGCGTCCGACCCGGTTTGGCAACGTCGGGATCCCCAACGCGTCGGCTCGAGCAGAACCTCCAGTCGCTTGTCACGCACTCGCTCGCCGAGAGCGGACTCGACTTCCCGCATGTCCAGCGTACCCCTCTCGCAAAATCGAACTTGCGCAGCGAGAGCACACTGCAGGGTCCTACGCAGCTCGCTGGTGTCGAACGCAGCCCATCGAATCGGAAAGCCGTTATCATCGTGTCTCGACCCGAAGGCCCGTTCACGGAGGAGAGGGATGCGGGCGCTCAAGGAGTCGCGCTGGTGGAGAATAGTCACGACAGTGAGGAGACAATGCGAAGTGCACAGCCTCGCCAAAGCCACTTGACTCGACGTCCTCGCGCGCTTCAGCAGTCACCGCTTGTCACTTCAGTGCGCTCACGCAAGGCTGAGAGACGCCGCAGAAAGGAGCCACTTGACGCCACTCTTCGAACACGCAACGCGAAGACATCTGACGTAACGCGTGGTGGTAACAGCGACGGAGACGACACGTACGCTCGGAGCAAAATCGATGCGAAGACTCTCGCGATTCTCGAGCGGTCGAAAGCGCTGCTGCGTCAGACGAAAAACGAGGGACACACGCGCGACTCGGGCGAAGCAGGCGGACGGAACTTTGTCGAGCGGATGCGCGAGTTGCGATTCACACGCGTCGAAGATCCACCCATGCAAGCGCAGGCGAAGGACTGTGACCCAGCCAAGCGCTCTCCTGGCCACCAGACTCCAGAGGCTGCAGCGAGTGAGTCCGAGATCGTCCCGCAATCGAGCGACAGCGACGTCTCGTCCTCCCAACCACTTGAATCTGCTCGACAGAGTGCTGAAGACCAGCTCCAGACTGGCAGCCCTGTGAAGGACGCGACGCCTTCCGTGGCTCGGTGCGACATCGACTTGCTTCGACCGCCCGAGCGTTCTCCAGAGAATGAAGACGAGTGGGAGAACGAGCTGGCGCGACAAATCCTCACCATCTACACGACGTCCGTCATGGCGAAGGCGGCTGGCGTGAACAGCTCCAGCGCAGCGAGCGTCCAGTCAAGGAGCATTGCGGACGGCGCTCCTGGCAGCGCACGTCCTCAAACAGGAACACCCAGCAAAGCAGCTGCTGGCGTCGTCCGGACAAAGGGAGTCTGGTCGATGGCATCGTCGTGCTCGCTACCAGCTCTACGCCCAAAGAGCGACGCAGCGAGCCGAGCGCGCTCGACCGCGAGCGTTCACTACTCGTGGGAGCCGTCGCAGCGACTCGAGGACGGCAAAGTCGTAATCAACATGCCGAACGTGCCGCGGCCAATCTGGTTCGCTGGAACCGGCGCGGTCAAAGCTGTCTGGTGCGCACTGGCGCAGAACTTCCCAGGGCTTCGAGTGCAGCCAAGCGACGAGGGCGGAACATCGAACGAAGGGCGACCTTCGTCGCTACTCGCAATGTGCGAGCACCGCCTGTGCGAGGAAGTCCGGCGTATGGAAGCCAAGATGCAGTTCGGACAGTGCATCGCGACGCTCGAGTCGCTGCTCGTCTCGCTCGTGCGTGCGCGTGGAGTCGGCGCGTTCGGAGCGAAGCTCTGGAAGCAGCTTGTGGTCACGTGCAATGCGTTCGCGAGCCGCTGCATCGACTACAAGAAGTTCCCAGCGGCGCTGCAACTGATCCAGCAAGCCGAGCAACTCGTGCACAACTCGATCGTGCTCGTGGACGACCCAGCGCGGCTCGAGCTCTTGGCGTTCCTGTACGACACATACGCACACTACTACTACCGCAAGCGCAAGCCGCACGCGGGGCTGCAGTACATGCGCAAAGCATACGAGATCCACGCCAAGCAGACGAACTGGGCCCACCTCGCCAAGTGCCGCCTCCACCTCGCGAGCCTGCTCTCGTTCCAACGCCAGCACCAGGACGCAGTTGCGCACCTCGCGAGCATCCTCGCGCTGATCGAGCGCAACAAGCTCGAGGATGGCGGCGGCGACGGCGCGTCGGCGCAGAAGATCTGCCTCGCTGCCGTATGCTACAACAACCTTGCGGTCGAGCAGCTGCACTTGCGTGCGTTCGAGGCCGCGAGTGTGTCGTCTGCGAACGCCAAGCGACTCGCGAGGCTCTGCCTCAGCTACAGCAACCGCTGGCTCGCGCAGTTTGAGGCCACGAGCAGCTGTGTCGCGCTCGCGATTGTGACGCTCATGGAGGACATGAACGCGGCACGTGCAGCGCCAGCAGTAGCGACGGTGACGAGCACGAGATGAGTGGACGGGTCGGGATGGCGCAGGACGTGTTTACGCTGACGGCGAGAAGGAGAAGAGCAGGTGGCTGTCGATGAGGTCCATCGCACCGCCTTCCTCTGCGAACAGCAGGCTCACCTGCAAACGACGCTCGCTGGACGCTCAGGGTGTGGAAGCAGAGAGAAAGAGAGCGACGGCAATGTGCACAAGCAGCGCACCTCATGGCAGAGACGCGTCCGCATTGGGTCGTCGCTCGACTCGACCTGCTTGCTGCGGATCTCGACACATCGCCATATCGTCACCGATCTACCGCACACGAGCGAGAGAAGCAAGACAACACCAACCGACGACCCACGACTCAGCGACCGCTCTTCGCTTTGAACTAACTGCCCACCTCATGTGAACTGCACGGTCGAGGCGCAGGATCTGTGTCTTCAGGCCCTCGACGCGCTCAGTTGATGCGCGGAACGCAGCGCTGCTCGCGACAGTCTGTTTGCCCAGGAGAAACCACACGACCAAGCACACAAGGACTGGCTCTGTGAGTGAACCGAAAGGGTGAACATCTTCATGCTTCGCGAGACTCCACGCACGCACCCGCGCTGCCTGCTTCGCGTTCTTCCAGTCCCGCACGTACGCTTGGAACAGCTCTTCGTCGAGACACTCGCGGAACTGGAGCTTGAGCGCGCTCGAGTACACGGAGAAGGCGTCCTTGTGACGCAAGCAAAGCAGTTGGGACGCGATCAGCCCCCTCTCTCGCCCGCTCGCTCGCTATCCTCTGGACGGTTTGTCTTGTCAGCCCACCCTCACCTGGCTCGCTGCTCGCTCAAAGAGTTTCACGTCGGCGATGAACGCGGTCGAGTCACCCAGAACGCTACAGTGGCAGTGGCGATGATAAGGATGACGATGATGACGAGGACTCAAGCAGCAACGGATCGCTATAGAGCACACAATGAGCTCACATGTCGCACCTGTCGAAGCCCGCACTGTGGTCTTTGAGACTCGTTGCCGTGTACACAAACTGCACCAGTTTGCTGCGCTCAGCACTCGTGAAACCTGCGTTCCCCTCGACGGTCGCGCTCCTGTCGTGGGTTCCCAAGAAGCAACACAACACAGTGTACGTAAGTGGGCGGTGGCTACCAGAAGATCAAAGGCCCACCGTCGCTCGCTCGCAACAGACGCACACGCACGCACGCGGTCGTGATTGTGCGGCAGATCTCAAAGTGCGGCAGCAGCATCATTGCCATCGACGTCTCGATGGACTGGGCGGCAAACTCGAGCTGCTTGGCGTCACAAAGCGGACGTGCTGCCGGCCGTCGCGAAGCCAACAGCAAGGGTGAGCTAAGGAGCCTCCGGCTACTTTGAAGTCAGGACTGCCCACCTTGAAGTGCGACTTGGTAGCTCTCGATGCTCGCGTCGAGCTGCTGCTGGTACTGGAGGAGGCGCTGCGAGTGCGACGTCGCGAGGATCTCAGCGGCGTCGGCCAGCAGCCTGGCTAAGTGCTGCGAGTTTACTCAGCCAACATGGTGTTACGCACGTCCATACACGCTCAGACTGTCAGTCATGTGACCCCACGCCACCAAGTCGACCGAGGAGCTCATTGCAGTCACAGCATATCGCAGCGTACGTCACGCTTGCCGGCAATGTGCGTGGAGACCTCCGCTGTGGTCGCAGTCGCGGCTTGAAGGACTGCGATGCACTGCTCGAGGCTGCGCAGTACGCGCACGAACACGTCCGCCGTGTCGCGCTCGTCTGCGTCCAGTTCCAGAACCCAAAACGCCTTGAGCTCAGGCGCGTGCACGAGCTCGCCTAGCGCTCTGGCGAACGCGAGAAGCTCCTGTGTACGCGAGAGGCGAGTGTCAGCTCGGTTGTGATCCTCAGCGAGTACACAAACACACCCACGAGCTCCACTATCACACGATCGCTTCGCTTGTAGTGACAAAAAATGGTGGACCACGCACGCTCGGGCCCAAGAAGGTCGGTACGAGCGCCTCGGCAGTCGCGATGCGACGCACGACGGCGTCTGCGACGTCGTGGAGCAGCAGGCGCTTGCTTCCGCGTGTGACGGGCGCTTTCTCGGCGCTATTGCTAGCGATAAACGCGTTTGAGGTGCAGGTGCTACTGGAGCTGATGCTTCTGGCGGTTGTGGAGGACGAAGCTGGCGGTGGCTCGACCAGCACCTCCGCCAGCTGATGCACAGCCCGCAATACGTGCTCGCTCTCATGCACGGCGCGCACAGCGTCGGCCAGCGCGAAGCGCTCGCTGTGCACCAGCAACCGCTCGTACTCGCGGAGCACGACGGTGGGAGCTAGCGTCATCGCGTTGGAGGCAGGTGTTGAATGAGTCGCTGTAAAAGATTCATTTGTATTATTTACTTTTCATATTTCCAGCTTTCGAGCGAAAAGCACGCTTCTTCACTCACAGCGACGATTGCGCGCGTCCCTTCCAAGCGCAACTTCGTCGTCCTGGAGCTTGATCTCTTCCGTTCCTGCTCGTTCGCTATGGCGAGTTTGTGGTGTCTGCATGTTGCACGTGCGTGTGGCTGAGTGTAAACACACTGATGTATACCCATGCTCAGGAGTACATCAAACACGTGCTTGCTCTGCACTTGTCTGCGCGTACGACTGGGCTGAAACTGGTCTTGTCAACGACGAGCGAATCCACCGCAGCCCGATTTCCAGTGTGGAGGGAGTTCGCTAGCGTAACTCGACACATCTGATTCCATTGACTTCAGTTCACGAAGTCCACATTCTGGATCTCAAGCTCGCTGCAACTGAAATCACCAATTCGCAAGATTATA
>JAASFJ010000192.1:0-33936 GCA_023333755.1 Globisporangium uncinulatum | reverse complement strand
GTGGGCGCCAAGCAGCGTCAACTTGTCCCTCGTAGACGCTCTCGAGCTCGAGAGCACGCGCGTGTTTGCAGACGTGCTCGCGCCGCTCAAGGGACTCGCAACACTTCATCTCCAGCCGTCGAGTAGCCGCCACGCGATCGGACCGGCGCCAGTCCTCACGCTGCACTTCGCGCGGCCTCCCGATGGACTCTGGCGGTACATGGGCAGGAACGGAATCAACACGAAGCGGATCTCACCCGCTCTGGACGCAGTCACGCTCGTGCGCAGCCACACGAGGATGCTCCAGCACCACAGCAAGCTGAGCGCAACGTTCTGGAGCGCACTCCTGGACTCGGAGGTCATGAAAGCGCCTGTAACAGAGGACACGCGAGCGCACCTCACAGGAACCACAGCCTCCGAGTCGCCACTTCGCATCGTCCTCGCGTTTGGTAGTCGACGTGCCAAGCTCGACCGGAAGTGGTTCGACGCGCTCTACAAGTTCCTCACGGACCAGTGCCACCAAGCACCGCCCGAGTTCACGAAACAGTTCCCAGATGAGCGCAAGAAGCTCACGAGCGCTGCAAAGATCTCGTTTGGGCTCTGTTTCACGCACGCGAGCCTCTCGGTCGCGTCTCTCGTCATGATCCAGCGGCTGTTGGACTGTGTCGTGCCAGGCTACAACCACCATTTTGGCATCGATCTGCTCGGCTTGAGCCACAACACGATGACTCCCGACCACCTCGACATTGTGACCATGATCCTCAAACGCAACGTACACTACCGGATCGACGACATTCGCCTCGACAACCCCATCAAGATGCCGATGGTGGCGTATGAGTCGTCTGCAAAGGTCCAAGACTTGCTCGCAGCCGTGACGCGGGTCCCGACGGAGACGACTCACCTGGAGCTCCGAGCCACAAAGCCTCGGCTCTCCCTCGCGACGCCGTCGATTGGCGTCGACCACTTCATCTCGCTCTGTTCAGCACTCCGGTACGGCTGTGCGTTCGAAGAGCTGTCGCTCGCGTCCATGATCAGTCGCGTCGCACCAAAGGAATGCGCACTGTACTGGCGCTGGCTCGCATTCAGCGTCTTCTACCCCCGCTCCCGTCGGTTCGCGGCCCGCTCGCAGCTGCGGACGATCACAGTGTTGCACGTCGATCTCTCGCCAGTCGCAGTAGAGGCCTTTGCAGATGCGCTGTACAACCCTGTGGCTGAGTTACGGCGTCCAGGACACCCGAACGACAGCGACGCCATGGACGCAGTGCTTGTCGGAGTCATTCGGACCGGAGCGATCGTCTACGCGCTCGCAGACGCACTCTCGAAGCAGCTGCTCACGCTGACGCACACACAAGAGCTCGAGATCTTGCACGCTCGGACTGACACGGCGTGGATCTGCGTCGTCGTCCCTGGCCTCGGCCTCGGGTGGATTGAAGCGGACGACGTCGTGAGCGTCGAGAGCGACCTGGAAGACGTCAGTGGCGCGGCTGCCGCCCGGTTCGACCTCGTCGTTCGGAACGAAGGCGGCTCGCGAGCGGCACGGGCGTTGTCGGATGACGCGCAAACGTTCATTGAGACAGTGGGGCGGCAGCTCCGGTCGCTTGCTGTGCGCGACAGCGACAGTCTCTCACTCCAGAACATTGTCTACCACTGCAGGAACTTGCGCCACCTCGACCTTGAAGGCTGCGGCCTCCAAGAGTGTTCGTTCACCGACCTCCTCGGCTGTCTCCACGGCCACTTTGGCAAGCGGATCGAGTCGCTCAACCTGAACCACACAGGACTCACTGCTGGGAATGTCGTTGCGCTCGCGAAGCTGTTGAGTACGCCGCTAAAGCTCCCGCGTCTGCGAGAGCTCCGGCTGCACAAAGTGCGCGTCAACCACGCTGGACTTGCGAGTCTGCACGCAGCGCTTGCGAGGAACCAGACGCTCACAGTACTCGGACTCGAGGACCCTGGCGAAGACCTCTACGGCGCGCGGATGCGAACAGCACGCGCGCGAATCGATGCCGACTACGAGAACCAGTTGCTGGCACCAGTGCCACTGAGTGTGCGCCAACGACTCGCGCTGCTCAGCGTGTTCAGCGGTCCAAACACTGCGAATTACACTGGCGAAGTGCTGGAGCCGGATGTGTTTGCGTCGATCTTCCGATTCGCTGAAGAGCGTCCGCTGCGGAGGATCATCTGGACAAAGTACCTGTTGGAGACGATTGTGTAGTTGCAACTCATCGTGTGACCAAGTGAAAAGGAGTGTTTCCCTAATATAAAATGTCGTATGATCTATTGAACTACAGTAGGTACCAGTACTGTACTACCTCCCTAGCTACTCGATGCCCGGCTCGCCCTGCGGAGCTTCACTTGCTGCTGCAGGATCCTCGACGCCGCCTCGGCAAGCTTCTTCCCGACGGTAAACTGCGATTGTGTGAGCTGGTGCGACTCGTGGCCGAGACAGCAGAGACTCCCAATCACAGTGTAGTCCTCAGCGAAGATCGGGAAGCCGCAGTAGAAGGCGATCTTCATGTGCTTCACTGGCAATATGTAGTTGAAGCGGACGTCCGCCTCTGGCCGGAGCAGCAGCAGCGGGTCCACGCCCATCATCGTGCGGCTGCAGAAGCCCTCGCTGCGCGGGAACGTCCGTGATGGCGGCAAGAGTGACGCATCAATGTTGGTCGCCACTGCGCGGAACGTGTCGGCTTCCGAGATGGACACGAGCGCCCCCATGCACTCGAGTTCTTTCGACACGAGTTCGCAGATCACGTCGAGCTCCCGGATGCCCTCGAGCTCGGTCAGCTTGCCGCCTCGGACGATATCGAGCCGGCGCTGCTCGTAGTCTGGGACTGGGTACGGGTGCGTTCCATTCGGGTCCTCGCCGTGCTCGATCAAGTAGCTCCGCGTCTCTGCGTTCGCGAGCTTGCACTCGGGAAGCGACAGCCGTGGGACGTCTGCGAACCGGGAGTGCAACGCCTCCAAGTGCTCCTGGTCGCTGCTCTCCTTAGTCAGCGTGAAGCGCATCGGCCGCTGTCCTTCAACATCAACGACAGTGTTGGACGCCGTCGGACTCTCGAGACTCACGAGGTGTTTGATGACGCTCAGCACTGGCGACCGGCCCCCTTCTGGGACGCTCGCAAGCGTTCCTTGGAGCAAGTCCATGAGCAGAGCGCCAGTCGACGGCGCCGTCGTGTGTGCTCGCGACGGTGTCACAAGCGGCGAGTCTGCGGCGACCCGAGACGGCCCGAGGTCTTCTAGTGCCACGTTGTCATAGACACACGAGTCGACTCGTGCGATGCACTTCTCGCAAATGCGCACGTGGGTCACTGCGAGCTGGCTCTCGCTGCTGAGCGACGCCCGCCGTTCGCGCTCTTCAAGTCGAGAGCACTTGTCGCAGACGTAGTACCCGCACAGGTTGCACGTCCGCTTGCGCGCGAGCAGGAACGACCGGCTGCAGCACACACAGCTCGAGTTCGAAGCGAGCACTTTGATCTCGTCAGCCATCACTTGCATGCCGAGTCGGCGCCGGCGTACGACCAAGATGTAGCGGTCAATGGACTCAGCAAGCCGGAGAATCCGGGCTTTCCCAGCACGGTTCGCGATCGCACGGCTTAGGACGCCACTGCTGCTGGAACCACTCGCACCGCTCTGCTCGAGCGTGTGTTCGCCCCAGAACGAGATGCGCGTCGACCGGCCGTCATCAAGCTCTTCGAAGAGGTAGCCAGCGAGCACGTCGTGCTTCTGTTGCTGCGAAGACGATGGACGCTTCACAGGCGACGCCTTCCCGACAAGGAGCCGACTCTGGGGCAGCGACAGCAGCGTCTTGCGCACGACCCTAGGGCTGATGCGCTGGACAAAGTCGAGGAAACACCACGCGTCGTCCTGTCGCCACGCGCTAAAGAGCGAGTGGCTCTTGTCCTTCTTGTAGTTTCGTGGCTTCTTGTTGAACGTGACTGCCGAGACGAGCAGCTCGGACGTCGCAGCGGTGCCGGTGTCGACTGCGTGCACGAGCTCCGCTGAGACGAGGGCGTCGCCGTGGACGAGGCGCATGGTGTCGCAGAACTGCGCACTGGACGTGGCTTCGAGCACGAGCGTGAGCTCGAGGAGCGAGCACGGCACCACTGTGTGCGCTGCTGCCTCGATGCGCTCGCCCTGCACGCGCGTGTGGACTTGGGTCCGAGCCAGCGCGGTCGCTGGCTGCTTGATCTTGACAGCGCGCCAAGCGGCCTGAGACGCCGAGGCCGCAGGAGGGCGGGCGAGCGTGGTCCAGTCGAGCGCCTGGGTGGCCTCCAGCGCCAACTGGAGCAGGTGGTTGTCGCTCAGCCGCACGTTGTGTGCGAGCTCGTCGTCGCTGTCGTCGTCATTGTCGTCGGTGGTCTCGCCGTGCGAACGCCAGCGAGTGGCGCGCGAGCTGAAGCTGATGCTCGAGGCGGTCGGCAATGCGGTTGAGCGCACAGAAGGCGCCATTCGGACCAGGTGCAGCGAGCGTCTGGGAGAAGGAAGGCGACTGCTTCGATGGCGCCAATTCGAGAGTGAAGTCTCAAGTGATTGGCAAGAATGGTTTTCATGTTGTCCTGTGTTGTACTTTGACCACCGGCTGTTGTTAAAAAATGCCATCTGACTTCGCGTGGACATGATGTGTGAACGTTTGTATGTAAATGTCGACAGCCAAAAGCGGCATGTCGTCGGAGCAGGCGACTTTGGATTTTATCACTAGCGAAATCATATTGTGTGCTGACCACAACGATCACAGCTCGAGTGAGATCTCGTTCGGCAGCCTTCGTTCAGCGAAAGGCACTTGCTGTGCGGCACGCTGATCGCCCAACTCACAGGCTCTCGTGTCCACGTAGCGACGTGCACACTTGCAGGCCATGCACCAGCACAGCACTTTGCTGATACAGTACGTTGCAGCACTCGAGCGCTCGTTGAATCGCTGAGCAGCAAGTGCTCGGTGCGTGCATTTGCGCTGAACGACCAACATGCGCGATAAGCGATCTCGTAGACGCGACCAACAATGTTCGAACTATCGCAGACGAATACCACGAGCTTGGTGGAGGTAGAGGGCGTTCTTACCAGAACTGCTGTGTTTCACACCAACTGTTTGTACGATTGCGTGTGCTTTCAAGGCAATGCTGAAGCTGAAGCTTTTGCACCTTCGTGTCGAGACCGACAAGAAGTTGCAGCTTGACGGAAACCGAACAGAAAGTGATTAAAATTTCCATAGGAGACCTTGACAAACTTTCTCGTCGCTGTTCTTGTTGAGCTCCTTGTTGCTCTTGACTCAAGAGTCTTGAGTTCTTGTTAAGCGAGCCCACAGCGCGCCACGACCTTGTTCTTGGGCACAGTGGATTGCAACGTCCGACAAAAGCGAGGCGGCTTGATGCTGCCTCTGTGTGTGGCCAGACTTTTCGAAAGCTTGGTGAAGAAGAGAGGGCAAGACATGACAACGTCAGCGTTGTAAAGGCCGCCCTGAACGCCCCCGATTGCCAAAGAAGGAGGGCGGTGCGTGGGATGGCTCACCGTCTCTTCCGACTGGTTCCAGTCCGAGCCAGAGTCCAACTTGGTGTTGGAGCCAGAGTCCCAAACAACCAGTCAAACAGACCACAAACGCCAGCCATTACAAGTTTGAGGTCAAGTACCTTGACGACATCAGCTTCGTCGACGAGCCACTTTGACGACACCAGGTCTGAAATTGTGTCGCGAATCACACCCGATTCCATCGCATAAAATATGCCTGGCAGTGACCTTATGCACCTGATATTACCAGGTGCAAAAGGTCACTGCCAGATTGGAGACCTACAGTCCAAAGTACCAGTGCTACTGTACTAGTACTGTAGTACTGTTCCTGGTACACTTCCGCACGCTGCAAGCACGAGTGCGTGGCGTATGAGGCTCGCATTCACCATCAGTATGCTCTACGTACAACAGTGCTACGCTGTAAGGGAGAACGACTGTTGGCTTGTCAGTCGGGGAAACTGGGGCTTTACTGGATGGAGAGCTGGTCGGAGACTGAAGAAGACACCCAACTCTACTTGCATCCTGTGTTCATCCGTTCATGTCCCGAGCCTTTCAGAACTGCACTTGCCATACCGACCACTTCATCTAGCGAGCCCGCCGCGAGGAGTACAGTAGTGCACAACTGGAACCATTCATTCGTGCACTGATGGGGCAGCGAAAGCGACGCCTACAACTTGGTTGCAACGGCGCCGCCTGCTTGATCATCGGTTTAGCGTCGATTTCGATGGTTCACAATGTTGGTTGCACAGCATTCATGCAGCCCTTCTTGATAACAGAACGAGGATCGCTGACAACTGAGAAGTCGAGTCTGACCACGTGAGCATCAGCTTGATCTTTGCAATTCCAGAACTTCTTCCCAACAGAAGAAGTATCACTGTCGAATGAGGAATCGAGTCTGACTGCGTGAGCATCGCTCATCGGTTTGTTCGTTGGCAATTGCATTGCATTGGGGCATCCGCCAGCTCAGCACGACGAAGAAGTTGGCGACTGGGAGCCTGCGTACGAGCCGACCACTAGTCGATGCAGCGCATACACAAGATGGCTGCTCGAGGGTCGCCGCAGCGGATCTAGCTGTAAGCATTGATCAGCGAGCTCTAGGATCGCTCTCGGGCACTCGCGGGAGAATTCGGGCCGCACTTGACCAGAAGCCACGAGCTGCAAGAGTGCGTGATCGTTCCTGCGTTCGGCGTTCTTCATGGTGCGGTACGGATACTCGCCCGTGTCCAGCTCGCTCAGCACAACACCGAACGAGAACACGTCGGCGTGCTCGTCATAGTGTCCGCCCTGTAGTACTTCTGGCGCGATCCAGAAGGACGTGCCGACACCCATCGTCATGTGCGTGTCGCCGGCGTCCCATTCGCGGGAAATGCCAAAGTCGCTCAGTTTGGCGTCGTACTCGGCATTGAGCAGCACGTTCCGGGACTTGAGGTCGCGGTGGATCACTTTCGGACACAACGAGTGCAAGTACGAGAGCGCCTCTGCGATGTGCAACGCGATGCGCAACTTGTGACCTTCCCACGTCAGTTTGTCACGCCGTCTCTGCGTCTTGGCCGTCTGCAACACTGCACGGAGGTCTCCCCGATCCATGAACTCTGTCACAGCTGAGAGCGTCCGCAGCGAGCCCGCCCACGCCACGCCAATGAACTGGACAATGCGCGGGTGGTCGAAGCTCGCGAGCATGCAGATTTCGCGCACGAACGCGTCAATGTGCTCGCTGCTGTTGTTGTACTCTGGTCGCAGCCGCTTGATCGCAACACGCCGGCGCTTGTACACACCGCTGCAGACGATGCCGAAGCCGCCTTGCTTGACGCACTTGGCGATTGCCACGTGCTGGAACGGAATGCGGTGCATCCTGATCACCGAGTTTCGTAGCAGTGCGTCGTCGATCGATGGCTTGTGCGCGTCTTCCGTGGGCTCGAGGACAGAGACGACGGACGAGTTGGACTTGCCTGCGTGTCGGCCGACGTAGCGCCGCCGGAGTGTGATCACACCTAGTGCGGCGACAAAGCAGCTCGGGAGCGCAACGACCACGCACAACAGATCTGACGCCGTCGTGTCGTCGATGGGTGGGATCTTGGTGCTTCGAGGTGTCGTGACACAGAGCCTGAGAGCCTCACGGATGCTCTGCCAGGTTCCGTCGCATGTTGCAGCGCTGGTGTCGAATGTGTCGGTTTGCAGCACAGAGAGCGTGGCGAGCTGCTCGAACTGCTCGCGTGTGACGCTAAAGTTCGTGAGCGGATTGCTTTGGAAGTACCTGTCGAGGTGGAGCACCGACGCAAGAGAGAGTGAGGTGGTGTCGAATGGACGGATGCGTCAACGCGAGTGGGGAGAGAGAGAGAGCGAGCACACGCCACGCACAGCTTGTCGAGACTTTGCAGCGTCACGAGCGAGGATGGGAAGCTTGTGAAGCTGTTGCTCGAGAGGTTGCTGTGTCGCACAGACAAACACGAATACATTGAGCTGTCTTGCTTCGGGACGATAGGCTCCCATCGCATGCAGTTCGTACAGCTCTTTGATGGCGCTCGTGTGGTTCTCAGTGTGGAGTCCTGTCGAGAATGCGCGCAGTCGATTCCTCGACAGGTCCCTGTGAGCAGAGAGCCACACCGTCAGCTATGATAGCGTCAGCACGATCGAGATGGACCGCTATGGCTTGCATCATTCGTGAGTAGAGAGACACGCACAGGCGCTGGAGCTGGGCGTGGCGACCGGCGAGGAAGTCGGCGCTGAGCGTGGCGATGTTGCAGTTCTGCAGCGCTCTACCACACGCATACAGCGGAAGACGACGAGAGCGTCAGGAGTGCACAACAGCGACAGCGATCGGCAGTATCGTCTTCCAAAGCTGGTCGTACATCTGAGAGAGCTGCGTCGGGAGGAAGGTAGCTGTGATGTCGACAGGCGACAGATCAATGTTCTCCACCTGACTGCGCAATTGTGAGACCGACACGTTCTTCCACTCCGTCGCCACTCAAGAACACGATGACGCTAACGACGACGTACACTGAAGCGATTGAACTGTGGCTCGCGTCTCCAAACCGTCCAGTGGTCACTAACGCTGAAGAACCTGCTTCCGTGACGCCGCCAAGACGCAGTTCGAGGTCCAGCGGCGTCTCGCTCTCGCCCACAAGCGTCCTATGCGTACCGAACAACGAGAACGTCAGTGAGGGCGACAGAGGGACACCACTCTTATGGCACTGCCCAAGTAGCGACGCACAGCGACACGAGGTTGTGCGGGACGATGAACGTGCCGAGCGACGACACGGAGATCGCGTCGGCCGCGGTGGTCGCTGGAACGCTCTTAGACACAGAACTCGAGCTGTTGCTGCGCTTGGTGACACGCAGAGTCCATGTCGCATCGGTCTGCAGCGTCTGCACGCAAGAGCACGAGAGTCCAGTCCAGCGCTCGGGGCACGCGGCGTTCGTCGTTGGCGCACGCACGACCACCACTGGCGCGCGGGTGCAAAAGTTCGCGGCCTTGTTTGTGCGGAACGAGCGCAGCTCTGCAGCGCCATCCGGTAGGTCCCTCACGAGAGCGTACACGCCTCCAGAAAGAGTTGTGCTCGTGGTGGTGACTGTGGCGTCGTCATCTGCGCTGGTGTCGGATACAAAGGAGGAGGAGGAGGAGGAAAAGGAGCTCCAGACGCATTTGCTAGATCCAAACAGCGGCGCCAGCAGCAGCAAATGCGACGGAAAGCGCATTGGTCCACGCGGAACCTGAAGTGCGGTGATCGAAGCGAGGACGGCATTTGCTCGCAACGTACACCAAGAGATAGAGATTGAGAGATAGAGAGAGATAGAGAGCTGGGTGAGTTCAGACTGCTTTCGATTTTCTCGCGTGCTCGCTCGCACCGCTTCCTGTGCATGACGTGCTCCATTGGCTCAATGGGTCGGTCCCAATAGGGTGTGCCTATCGAGGCATCGTCCATCAATGCACGACACCAAGAACGACACACTCAGGCGCTTCTGTGAGCACACAATGAACTAACTGTTGGAGAGACGCAAATCCCTTCGTTACGTCAGTGCATTGCGGACTGCACATTGCACTGAACGTATGATAAATTCCAATTCGACCAAAAATACCTTTTGAAATGTACTGAAATCGATCACATCTTGTCGAACCGCCAGCTGAACAAACAACAATGGCTTCGTTGGTGTCGCCGCAGCTGGTGTCGGCGCTCGCGGGGCTGCTGAGTCTGTCAGAGCCCGACGACCACAGCACGAGGCATCCACGGCTCTGTGTGAACCTCTGGCGCGTGCCTCGCACGGACATCACACGCCTGCGCACTGTCCTCTCTCTCCTCGCACACGTCCTCCGCGTCGGTTGCAGTGTGCGTTTATGGCAGCAGCTGCTCCAGGAGCCGCGCGTGTTCGTCGGCGGTCGCGCACTCGCGGCAGAGAGCGGCGCCATTACGCTCGTCGAGCGGCTGCTGGGCGACGAGCGCCTGCCGCGCGTCGTACTTGACCTGTCGCGCACGACAATGACAAAGGAGCTGAGTTCTGCACTAAGTACGTTCTTTCAGCCACCCACAGCATTGGACGACTGTGTCGGTGCGAGAGTGAAGGTCGACGTGCGACTCGCCAAGTGCCGACTCGCAACCCCTGAGCTTTTCCTCATCCACGAGCTGCTGGACAACGCGTTTGGAGCGCAAGCCAATGAGCGCCAGTTCGGCCTCGGCGAGCTCGACTTGAGCGACAACCGCTTCAGTGCGAGCGAACTGCTCGTACTCGCAGCCATCTTGCAGAAGAACCACGTCTACGGCCTTGACGCCATTGTGCTTGAGAACGTCGTGGGCCGAACGTTGGGGGACAGCGGCACTGAGAGCTTCTGTGCGCTCATTGCGGCCGCGTTCAACGTCGACACAGTCACGACGCCCCATACAGGCCTCGCGCGCCTCAGTCTACAGTCGAATGCGCTCAACAGCGCTGCGTACGCGTCCGTGTGCTCAGCATTCCGCCACTCGCGTATAGTGAAGGACCTGTCGCTCGCAGGCACACTGGTGACCGCGACTGCGAGCACGAGAGCGCAGTGCTGGCGTTGGCTCGCGATCGGAGTGTTCGCACCAGGGCCACAGGATGCGACACAGGCGTTTCCTGTCCGTCGAATCGACTTGTCGAGCAACCTGCTGTCGATCCACGACGTCGAAGCGTTCAGACGAGCGCTACTGGACCCAGTAGGCGAGCTCGTGGCCGCGAACGACGTCAGTGGCTCGCTTCGAGACGCTGTCGAGTCGCAGACAAGAGGTGCCTGTGTCGTCCCGAAAGGAGCAGTGATACGCCAGTACCCGACCGACAGCGCTGTGCAGTTACTGCAACTCGAGCGCGAGATGGAGCTCGAAGTGCTCTGCACGGCCGGGCAGTGGGCGTGTGTCCTCGTCCCAGGCTTCCAGTATGGCTGGACACTATTGACGCGCGGGACGATAGTACGCTCTACCGGGAGTGACCAGCCAGAGTCGGCTGTTCGCTTTGAGCTGGTGCTCAACAGGCTCCGAGATAACGCGGCGACGCTCGAAGCGCTGGCGGTTCTGCTCGAGGTGATTGGCAATCGGCTCTGCGGCCTTGAACTGCAGCACAACCGCCTATCTCCGCACGTCGTCACGGCTATCGCAGAGCACTGCACGCAACTGGAGCGACTGGACCTTGAAGGCTGCAGTCTCTCAGGCGTCGAACCTACGCTCCAGCGTGCACTCCGTGGAGACCTGGGTGCTCGGCTGGCGGCGCTGAACTTGAACCACACGAAAGTCGGGTTTGCGTTCACGGAGGAGCTGGCGATGGTTCTGAGAGACCAGGAGCGAGCACCACCGCTCCGAGAGCTCCGGTTGTTCAACTGTTTGATTGGCGACCGTGGGCTTGACAGTCTCCAACACGCGCTCTTTGTCAACAGAACGTTGGTCCGGCTTGAACTCGGCCCGGTCGACTCGGCTCGTGACTCTGCAGTCGAGCTCGTGTTCCACAGGCGGAACCACAACGAAGTGCTGCGCGTGGAGCCGCTGCCGATGGCCCAACGGCTCGCGTTCCTCAGTTTGTTCTCACTGAGCGCGTCGGAAGGAACGACAGTGAAGCGGGAGCTCGACAGTTGGATGCTGCGGACGGTTCTGGACTTTGCGGCTTGTGAAGTCCGCCGCCAGATCGTGTGGCGTTCGTGACCGATGGGTCGATGGAGAGGTGGACAGAGGCTAGTTAAGTACGAATACAAGAGTCAAGGAGAAAGTATCAGTGTTGAGCTTATAGCTTGTGCGGCTCAATAGCTGACATTCCACCACACGTCACACGTCACATACTGCAACGAATGGGGTCTTCATGCTTGCTCTTCTCGCTCGTTCGATTCATACGGTGAATAAAAAGAATAAATACGCACTTAGCAGTGGTGGCCCGGGCAGTCGGTCAGCTCGCCTGCCGCCGCTCCTCTCGCAGCGCTCTGGTTGTCAGACGAGGCCGAGCGCGCGTTGCGTCGGGTACTTCTGGTCGCAGCTCGGGCACAGAAAGAGCGCGTCGACGCCGTACGCCGCCGCCAGCTTGGCGTTGTCGCTGCAGAGCGCGCAGTGCGAGCGCCAAAAGTCGCCTCCCACGACGCCACTCGGTCCACTGCTGCTGCTGTCGCTGAATGCTGTCATGCGCAGCACGTCGCTTGAACTCGACGGGCTCGTCTTGTCCAGAGGGGAGTCCACATCCGCATCCACCATCCGCACGTCAGCGTCAGCGTCGGCCACGTCCGCACTACGCTTCCTAACGGTCCCACGAAGCGACCGCGTCGCTGTCTTCACTTTCAGCCGCTTGCGCATTGGCTGCTGCTCTTTTTTCGCTGTCGCAGCTGCGTTGCGAGGCGACAGCTGCTTCTTGCTGTCGTTGTCGCTTAACGGACCCTGCGTCAGTTTGCCTGCGGTCTTGGACAGCCGGCCACGGCTGCTATTGATCGCTGGTCCATTCGCGCTCCGTGGCGACGTACGGCTATTGCGCTGTATCCTACGCGCCGCCTCGTCGCTTGATGAGTCGCCAGCAGACGAGTCGGACGAGCTCTCGCCGCTGGCCGTGGCTGCCGCGTGCGCCGTAGCGCGCAGCAGGAACGCCAGCTGCTGACGCTCCGTCATGGCGCTCGGGTCGACGCGCAGCAGTTCGTCATCCGATGCGGCAACGTGCGACTCGTCGAGGGCGCTGAGCGTGTGGGCGGTGGCAGTGGCGTGGCGCTTTGGGCGCGACATGAGTGACGTTCTTGGCTCTGCAGGCGCCGATCGGACCAGAAGCGCTCGCTCACACGATGTCACTTGCGGTCGAAAGCGCTTTTTTCAGAATGCGAGGAATGTCGGCAGCGCATCACACAACTGGGCTCGGCTGGCATACAAAAAACAAGTGCAACTGAAATCTACGGTAGCGCGGGTTCGGTGTGCCGTTTTACTTTTTGGAAAGCAGCAGAAAGCAATGTCCACTTTGGAAAACAAGCACGAAAGCAAGATGTGCGTTGTCTTTTTTGCGTGAGAGATGCAGTCACAAATGAAATTATGCGGGTGGCCAACTCCTCTTGGGAAATGCTCACGAAAGTGGAAGCAAAGGTGGCGCCAAGAGACCAATGCAAGGTGTGTATGCATGAGGTTGACAAGGTAGGAATACTGTCTTGTCCAAGTATCCTGACGGCAACAGCAGCGGACGACGACTACAGAGATTCGTCACCCGTGGGCTGGGCAAAAGGATTGGAAAACTAAAAACGAGATGATGCTTTTTACGACTTTTCACACTATTCTGGAGTCCCGTAACGAAGAGCGTGGCTCGATAGATGAATTCACAGCACATGGTGATTGATCGCCTCCCACTGTGCCATTCAGTTTAGTGCAAGTAACGCGTACCAAGCCAACCTGCCACTCGGAGTCCACCAGTCCTGCCTCTCGTGTCTGCTACATGATCTGGCTGACGTACACGCTGCGGCAGCGCGAGTTCTCGAACGTGACGACACGGAACGCTGGGTTCGCCTCAGCAATCTTCACGAGCCATTCTTTGCACGCGCCGCACGGTGCCAGCGGGTTGCGGTCGCGGCTGTTGTCCGCCAATGCGAGCGCCGTCTCGACCGCCGTGTCGTCCACAGAGAACGTGCGTGGACGCTTCGGCTTGCGTGGGCTCTGATAGTTCGTGTTCTGCGGCGTCGGCAGTCGCCGGCGCTTCGGGCTGCTCGGCGTCGTCGCTGTGTCGTGCGCTTCGACTGTCGCCGCTGTCGTGGCGGCTTGCGCGAGTCCAGACGCCACTGACGTTGCTGCAGTAGCTGCTACAGTCGTAGAATCGTCGTGACCACCGTCGTGATCATCGACAGAATCCTCATCGTCGACACCCGCGACAGCAGCAGCTGTCGTCGTCGCGGCCGTGACAACTGTCGTCTCAGTCGTTGTCGTCGATAGCTCAGGAGCATCAACGTGGGGGATGCCCGCGAACAGAGCGTGCGACGCTGTCGTCTTGCTCGTCGTCGTCGTCGTTGTCGCGACGCTCGTCGCAGTCGCCACCGCAGCAGCTGTCGTCGCTTCGAGGTTCAGACTCAGCACGCCAATCATCTTCATCGAGCGGCGCTTGAGCGTCGGGTCGCTCGCGAGCGCGCTCCCAATTGCATTGCGTTCCGCACAGAGCGAACCTGTGGGCATCGACACTTCGCAGTTCATGCCACGGTGGACAACGAGTCGCTTCGCACCATGGACGTCCGCTTTCTCAACCAGCAGCACTGCGAGCACGGGTTTCCGCGACTTGCGCAGCCAGAACGCACCGACTTCGCCGTCGCCTTCGGCACGCAGGAACTGGTCGCGGAACACGCGCATCTCGTGCACAAGCGTCTGCGTGAGTGCGTCCGCGTCGACTGCTGCGACACACGGCGACGCTTCAATGTTCTCGAACGAATGGAAGTCGACGTCCCGCATGCTCAGCCGCCGCTCGTGCCAGAACGTCTTGAGCTGCCACAGGTGCAGGTACGACGGATGGTACATGCGCAGCGACGCGTTGAGCGCACTGAGCCGCGCGGGCGGACCGTCCGTGTACGCGATCGTGACGTGGAAGTGCGCTTTCCATGCGTCGCCGAAGCGGTCGACGAGCGCTTCTCGGTGGGCTTCCAGGCGCGGCCGGAGCTCACGGGTCATGAACTGGACATTGTCGTCAAAGCGGAAGATGTTTGAGCCCGAGTGGACCTGGATGACGTCCATCTGCGGGTAGTTGTGCTGCACAAAGAGCGCCAGGAGACGCGCAGTGCTCTCGGTCGAGTTCCCGCTCACTGCGTGCGCTTCGTTGCGTGGGATGCCGGCGCCCGAGATGAGGTAGACGAGCTGTCGGCTGCGCTCGGACTTGAACTCACGCAGGACGAGGCGCCACTTGGGCAGCAGCAGCGCGACGAGCGGAAAGTACACGGCCGTGATGGCTACGCGCTGCCAGTGGCGCGCGATCAGCTCGAACGTCTCGCTGCCTCCTGTCCAACCATGTCACTAATGTGAGTTATTAGCTCAGAAGATACAAATAGCGGAGACCATGAGAGAAAGAGACCTCGGATCTGGAAGTCGTGCAGGCTCGAGACTGCAATCGGCGACGCGGTCAGCTGGAAGCCCACGGGCGCAGAGCCGCCGCCTTCGTACGCAGACGAGAGGCGCGCTCCGCTGACGTCCACCGCTGTTAGAGCCTCGAGGATTGCGTGGCCAGTCTGCTGGAAGAGACTGAACTTGGGGCGACCGAGCAGCGACTGCGGCACGCGCTCATCATCGCTGGCGCTGCCGCCGTCGTAGTCGCGCACCCACGAGAGCTCCACGATGAGGTCCGAGTGCGAGATGTTGTGCACCAAGAACTCCATTGCAAAGGTGCGCGTACTATTTTTTGAGTCACAGTCAAAATGCGTTTTTGAATAAAATGGCCAACCATTGGCCATTCTGAAGCTTCTCAAAGCTTCAACTGGACCAGGACACTGAACAACAACAGCGCTGCAGCGACGGTCGCTAAGTTATTGCAGATACCGCTCAGAGCTCGAGAAGCGAATGCACCGCGCTCGGCTCGCGAAACGACCAGAACTTGTACTGTATACAGTACACGCTGCACGCCCTCGAGTTGTTAAGCCTTGTGAACGTTGAGACGTCAACTACGAACCTATTGAATCGGTGGCAAAACCGAGGTCAACGGGAGTGTGAGTTCGCAGGCGAGAGGGAGTCTGGTCGCGTCGGAGAGCCCAGTGGCGACATCCCGAGTGGCAGAGACGGCGTCAGTCCGCGAAACGAGTCGTCCATGTGGCGAGACCTTGGCTTATTGGTCCGCAGCTCCGACAGATGCGATCCTTCAAGCACTTCCGAGACCAGGGACTGAACGTCGAAAGTATCGAGACGCACCGTTGTCGCCGAGAATGTGTTCGACGTCTCGCTACTCCGGTTGTACTGTGACTCGGCCGGCCGCATCGCCTTGTCGGTGGAGCCATCGCTGGCTCGCCGGATCGCGGAGCCCAAGAAGGATTCGTGGCTCCCACGAGCGAGTGCGAGAAGCGAGGTTGTCGAAGCCAACGAACGCATGGGCATTCGATCTGGTTCGCCAGGAAGCTTGGCCAGCGAGGAGGAGGGCGAGTCCCTTGGTTCAAGTGTCCCGGATCCGAGCATCTCTGAGTGATCAACTGACGCTGACGGCTCATTGTCGCGTTCAGCACACGGCTGCGGCTCCACCGACTTCGGAGCGTCCAACAGAAGGTCTCGTTCTCCGTTCACTGACGTATCGGGCCCGACAGGTTCGACTCTCCGCTGTTCAGCAGCTTTCGCAACACCAGAAGCGTGACTCGGCTCCATGTCGCCTTCTGAGAAGACCGTGGTCGGCAGGTTCTGTGAGAAGGCGCGGGCGAACTGCGTCTTCTTGCTCAGCACGCCGTAGCTGCTCAAGGACCCGTTCGGCACGACGAGCTCGAGAAGCGGACGAAAGGTGCCGAACGCAGCCTCGGCTGTCTTCATCGCGAAGCGAGCGTCAATGATCGCGCAGAGCTTCAGGTTCGCGCACTCCTCGCGCTTCTTGCGAATGACGTCGAGGACCGCGCGTCCCCACCGTGTCTCGCTGTCTGTCGTTCTCGCTTCTGGATGGGCTCGCGCATGTTGAGCAGCCTGGTCGGCGAAACTGAGAGCGACGCCGTAGATCGGATGCGACGACAGCAGCGTCAGGAGGGCTTCGGAACTAAGAGAGAGGAGGTCGCAGGCGCGGAGTGTGCGCACGGAGAAGACGCCAACTGAGTACCCCAAGACCCCTTTCTCACCAAAGAAGTCGCCTTTGCTGTAGCTCACGCTGCGGTACGTGTTCGGCTGCGACCGGCTGAGCGCGTAGAGCTGTCCGCGGACGACAAAGTACATGGACTGCGCAATGTTCCCTTCGACCAAGACGTTCTCCCCTCGTGGGTACCCTTCGAACCGCAGGTGCCGCGCAATCGACTGCATGAGCGACTCAATGTTCGCAGTGTCGCTACGGCAGATTGGCCGGAAGACGTCGTCCATGAACGCAAGCAGCGGCCAGCTAGCGATGTTCAGGATCGACTCGGTCCGGATGCTCGTCGGCACTTCGCCAAGGAGCGACTGGTAGTCGACACCGCGATGTGAGGACCAGAGCGACGACAGGAACGCGTGTGTGCGGATCTTGAGGTCGCCTGTGATCTTCCACCGACTCAGGTACCGCTCGACTGCGATGTGGTTCTTGCGGTACTCGACCTCGTTCCCAATGTACGAGATAAAGAGACTCGCCATGTCGCCAATCATGAACGCCATGATGAGCAGCCCGGCGAAGCTCGTGACGATCGAGAAGACAAAGTGGAGCGTCGAGTCCGGGATGAACGTTCGGCACTTCTTTACGAACGCAGTTGTTGCAAAGAAGAGTCCACGAAGCAGCCGTAGTGTGAGCTTATCTGACGACGCCGTGGCTGTTGTGACGCGCAGACTCGCTTCTGGGAGCCACGCCTGCCACTCGGTGCCGAATCGGTCGTAGATGGCGATCGCAAAGTACGTACAGGCGCTCCAGTAGATGATGAGAATGTACACGAGCGCAGTCGTGCGCAGGCGGTGCATCTCGTTCGAGATGCTCCGGCGGTTGAGTTCGTTCATGTAGTGAACAAAGTTCCGGAGCTTGCAGCACCGGTTGCTCTGGCACCACGGACTCACTGAGAACGTCGTGACGACGTAGTCGACTGGGAGGGCAGCGAGGATGTCCCACACGAGCCGCTCTTTGCGGTACTCGTCGCGATGGTCTTGCTCGTACAGGTCCATGGACTCGTTCGAGCTCTTGATGCGCCAGTTCACCCAAATGTCTGCGAGGAAGAGCAGCTCACAGAGCGCTTCGACCACGCGGACGCACGCTGCGATGCCGGTCGCGCGCTCGAGGTCGTCAAAGGCGATCCGGTACGGCACTACGATCGCCATGAAGATCGTGGTGAACGAGACGAGGCGGAGCCAGTGGAGGTGCACTGTACTCTGTGCTGGTGCGCCCGCTAAGAGCGTCTGGAGCGCCTTTGGGACGTGAAATCGCGAGCCGAGCTGGCGCCCCACGTCGCTAGCTTGGGTCACACTTGTGTGCAGAAACCGCGTGGTCTGGCTCTGCTTGCGTCGCGACGCAGCGTTGATGCGCATGCGCCGAAAAAAGAGCAGTTCTTCTTCTGTCTTCTGCGCCTGTGCGTTGACGAGGTCGACGTGGGCCATCTCAGTGCCCATCGCAACGTTCTGTCGCTCTTCAAACGCAATGCGGTTCAGACGCTGCTGCTCTTGTTGGACTGTCATCATCCGCAGCACCTTGTGCTTCCAGTCTGGGTACCGGTTGAACACGAGCTCGAGTGAGTGGCGTGAGAGGCGGTAGAGAATACACGACGACTTGGCGCGGACGTACGAGCTCCGGACGCTGTTGAAGAAGAGCGCGTTCTCGCCAAAGTAGCTCCCAGCACCGATCTGGTTGAGCTTCGTGAGCGGCTGCGGTAAGTGCGCCTTTGGCTCCTCCAGCTCGACTTCAGGCTTGTCGTTCTCTGCTGACAACACAACAGACGACCGACGGTGGATCTCAGCACCGACGCGTAGGAACTCGTCGCGTGGGAGAAGCGTGTGGAGTGCGCCTGTAAAGACAAAGTACATGTCGCTGCCTTCTTCGCCAAACTTGTACACGAACTCGTCTTTCACCACGAGCACTTGGCTGAACTGCGACACGAGCATCCGCGTCACGCTCCCTTCCATGTCGGACAAGAACGACACTTTCAGAATCATAGGCTGGAGGTGGACCATGCGAATGTCTGCGAGCAGCGACGGTGGGAGACACCGCTCGAGGAGATACTCTTGCGTGATCGAGTGGAAGCGCTTGAAGAAGAAGTACGCTTTGAACTTGTCTTCGATTGGCGCCGGGAGCTGGAAGTGCGCCATGAGGTGCCGCAGCGACCCGAGCTTCGCGTAGAACTCGCGGTTCTCCGCGTCCATGAGCTCAATGATGTCGAGGAAGTTTCCGACAACGTACGCAAAGAGGAAGAAGCCGATCGTCATCGTAACGACGCTGAATGCGCTCTGCGCAATCGTCTTGGGGAACTCGCCTGGACTCGACGCCGACATGAGGCCGAACGACCAGAAGAGCGACGCAAAGTACTGGAGCGGTAGCGTCCCGTTCGCAAGCGACTGGGGCGGTAGCCACTTGAGGTTCCCGAACGACGGCGCAGCTGTGGCCGCTGCTTCTGAGCCAAAGAGCGCTTGGACACCCGACGCGTGCGATGCAAAGTCGAACCAGATGCACCCGAACGTGTGCGATAGCAAGAACGTGTAGTATACGAGCTTGAACAGACGGAGCTCGAGCGTGTACTTGAGGTACTTGTTCTCGAGCGCGGCGAGCTGTGTCGGGACTTTGAAGAGCCGCAGGAGCTTGTTGAGGTTCAGAAGCTCCCAGCGGTGGGTCAAGCGATTGGTCAAGTGGTTGGTGCCCGTCCAGTTCAGTAGGAAGAGCGGAAGCAGCGCAAGCGCGTCGATCGCGAACTCTCGGGAGTGGAAGTACCGGCGCTTGATCTGGATCAAGTCCATCACTTTGTTTCCAAACTCGTAGTACCCCAAGTGCGAGCGCACAAAGATGTCGAGCAGAAAGAGGAGCTCGACAACGACTGTGAATGCGTCAGCACCCGTGTGGTTCGCTTCGTCGACGCCAAAGCAGATGTGGAACATCACGACCGCCCACTGTGCGGACATGGCGACGAACACGAACGTCTCCCAGAGGAGAATGCGGACCGAGTCGGGGTCGTACGCGATCGCTTCCACGTCGAGGCACAGGCCAAAGACCTTGTCGACCACTGGGTGGCGTGCGACCGCCTCACCCTGAGCCGCGCCAGTGTCGAGCATCGACGCTTTTGCGAGCTTCGGGTCCATGAGTCGCTTCTCGAGCGCGCGCATTGCGTCTGGGAACGGCTCGAACGTCGCTTTCATCGCGAGCAAGTGCTCACGCGAGACGAACAGCAGGATACAGCCGCTGATCGCAGACACGCGCTCCGAGTAGTTCGCTGCCGTGTCGTCGAGTCGGAGCGCTGCGGTGCCAAAGAAGCCGCCGAGCGACACGCTCCGTGGCGACCCACCGTTCGCGATCACGCATACGTCGCCATCGAGGAGAAAGAAGAGACCGCTCGCGTAGTCGCCTTGTCGGTACACGATCTCGCCTTGGCCGTACAGAATGAACTTGATGTTGTCGACAAACACGTGCTCGAGCTCGGCGAGCACTGGGCGTGCGCCGTTCAGCAACGCGAGCGTCTGGAGCGCTGGGCCACAGATGCTCTTGATAATCGCACGCTTGATCGTCTCGGGGAGCTCTTCAAGCAGCTCGCCAATCACAGCTCCACGGTGAGCTGACCACCAGAAGTCGAGGAACGCGTTCACACGCTTGTGGATCGCGAGCGGAGCGTTCTGGCGCCGCAAGAAGAGCTGGATGCGGGACCGAGTGGCAAAGAACTCTTTCTGTTCGATCGCTGACGCGGTGAAGCGTTTCTGGACGTTGTCGACCACGACCGCAGTGATGAAGAAGCCGCTGAGCATGAACACGAGCGCAGCTGCGTACTGCGTGTCGCTCTGTGGTTCAATGGAGCGCCCGAGCGCCGTGAGGACGTTCGCAGCGTAGTAGAGCGATCGGAAGTACTGCGTGAAGCCGGCCGTGACGACTGCGCTCGAGTCGTCTGCATAGACAACACCAGAGACGTCGACGTAGTGCGTACTGTTGAGCCGCACGAGTTCAATGTCGTCGCTCGGGATCCACGCATCGTTGTCACTGCTGAAGCCTTCGAGGTACGTGATGCTGAAGTGGAGACACGCAATGATGTGGTACATCATCGTGAGCATAACCCCAAAGAGGAACAACCGCTGCTTGCTCGTGAGCTGAATCCGCTCGTCGATCTCATGGAAGTGACCCGACAGGCGCACGACACGGAGCAGCCGTGGGATGCGCGTTGTCGCATGGTGGGCGGCCGCAAAGACGAGCTGGTACGGTAGGAGGCTCACGAGGTCGAGCGCGAACCAGCTCGTGAGGTACCGTCGTGCGATCTTGGTCGTGTCCCAGATCTTCTCTGCGTCCTGGACGTATGCAAAGTTAAAGTTCAGGTACAGGTCCGCCCAGAGCATCACGTCCATGGCTGTGTCGAGCGCTACGAGGTACCACGCGCTCTTTTGGTCCAGGAGCTCGAATGCGAGCTGCAGTGGGACAAAGAACCAGTTGTAGATCAAGTTGGCTTGGAGCAGTATCATCCACACGAGCCGCTTCTTGGACTCGACTTCGATCCCTCGACGCAAGAGGAAGAGTAGTGTGAGTGCAGAGCGGTCCGGCTGCAGGAGACTCCCGCGAATCGTGTAGGCGTAGAACTGGTGAATGGCGTGGGAGACGCTCGCTCGCGCGCTTCCAACTCGTGCGAGTGGCGGGGTCTGTCGCCGTCGGTTTGCGCCGTTCGCAATGTCTTCAATCACAGGAGGCATTCGCTCCGGAGGCGTCGCCGCAGGTGTCTCACGCTTCTCCTGTTCCATGGGCTCAGGGGCCACCTTGGCCATGTTTGAGACTGGAGACGGCTGGCCGGCGTGGGCGATCGCGAGGGCTGAGATCGCAATCGTATCGATCGACGGCGCCACGCGGCTCTTGTCCTTGAGCTTGACGTGTTTCCGCAGTAGCGAACCGATCGACTTCTTGTCAGGCCTGCTGTCCGCTGCGTCGTGTGCGGACGAACGCGGCTTCTTGGTCGGGAAGAGCACGCGAGGACCAAAGAGCACTTTCGCCATCTCTTCGACCTTCCCAGGGATCGACGTCGCGTACTCGGGGTACCCTTCCAATACACGCTCCATCTGAAACCGCACGAGTTTGTAGAGCGAACAATACGTTGTCGTGACCACTGTAGCGAACCGTGGGCGGTTGAGGAACATGGCCATCTCGCCAAAGAAGCTCCCTTTCCGGACCTCGCGCACCTTGACGCCGTCCACGATGACGTGAAGCACGCCCGAGTTGACGACGTACATGGCGTCGCCGAGGTCGCCGGTGTGGAAGACGGTAAAGTTCGCTGGGAGCGCAATCATCTCGAGCAGGCTCGTGATCGCGACGATGAACTGCTCGTTGCAGCCCTGGAAGAAGACAATGTTCCCGACCATGTCCTTGAGCAGCGCGACTTGGATGTCTTTCGCGATCGACGGGCACAAGAGCCGCATTGCCTCGCGGTCGTTCGACTCAGAGTACGTATAGTAGCGCTTGAGGTACCCGATCGCCTGGTGCTGGAGCTGATCGGGGACGTGGTGGAACGACAAGAGGTGCTTGAACTGATTAATGCGCGCCTCTGCGGTCTCCGTGTCGCCGCTCTCGCACTTGGAGATCATGAAGAATGTCGCACAGAGGTACGTGAAGAGCGAGAAGCCGCAGAGCGCGACGAAGATCGTAAAGACGAACTGCGGGATCGTGTACGGGAGCTCGCCTTCAAAGAGGCCTGTGAGGATCCCGAACGCCCAGTACAGCGACATGAGGTACTTGGACTGCGCGTGGAGCTCGTGGTGCGGCGGGTGCGGGAGCCAGTGGTTGTCGCCGTGGGCGTCAAAGCCAAACGCAAAGCGGACGCACGCGACAAAGTGCGACAGCAGCACCGTCACCACGAGCACTTTGAACATCTTGAGCAGCTCAAAGTGCTTCGCGTACACGTCGTCGAGCATCGCAATGTACTTGGGGATGCGCCAGACGCGCAGGAGCTTGTGCAGCTCGAGGTACACGGGCGAGAAGCTACTCAGGTTCGCGGCCAAGAGCGAAAGCGGTGGGAGCGCAGCCATGTCGAGCGCGAACCGCGCCGATTTGATGTACTTGACGCGGGCTTTCTTCGCGTCTCGCGTGACGTTCCCGTCTTCGTAGTACCCAGTATTGAGCTCCACGTAGACGTCGGCGACGAAGAGGAGTTCGCACGCGTACACGGCCATGAGCTCCGGTGTGAGCCACACGTCGGCGCTCGATTTGAACGTCAAAAGAAACGGGATCACTATCACTTCGTAGAGCAAGCAGAGCAGGAGCGCTTGGTGCCAGCACTGGATGAACTTGGCGTTCGGATCAAAGGCGTTCCGCACCTCCATCATGAGCGCCTCGATCGAGCTCGAGCGCGACCGGAAGTTCTCCCGCAACCCGACAGACGACATGCGGTGAGCGGCCGCGGAGGACAGGTGCTGGCTGCCAGCGCGGAGCCGGCTGATCGACGATCGTGGTGTCGGCGGCGCTGACATTGACGTCCGCATGACCGAAGTCTCCGCGACAGAACCTCGAGTGAACGACAGGTCGACGTTTGCTGCAGCGTTGCTCATGTCGGCGTCGTCTATCGTTGAAGTGTCGAGTGAGCGCCGCGACTGGCAGGCAGCAACTGGACGCTCTCCGCGTCGTGGTTCAGCCCAGTCGCCTCTGTTTGCTCCGAGTCCGCAGTCGGTCGTTACAGTACCATTTCCAGCCGACTTGAGCACCAGTACTATCTTCAGACAGTAAACTGCCAGTCGCACGTTGCGTGGACTTGGCTCGTATGTGTTGTTGCCCTCGCACTGTTCACCAGTCTTCACTGCTTCTGTGCAGAGATGTGGGCTCTGGTTTGCACTTCAAGCTTGTGTGGATACTGCTAACTACCTAAACTTGGGAACCTTACGACTTTCGCGGTCTCTCGGTGAACTGCTAACCTCGTAGGTACACAATACACGAGTCGCGGTCAAAGACAACAGCGTCTTCCTATGTCGTGCGTTCGAGTTCGACGATCATGAACGACTCCGCTTTCAACTGGAGGAGCCTACTGCAATGGAACGGGATTGCCACCACTTGTACAATGCTTGGCAAAGTACTGTACAGCCGGGGTAAAGTCTGTTAACAGACTTTAATGTTTTGCAACTAGTGTTCGCAACTTGCGAGCACTGCTCCAGATGTCAGAGGGAGGTATCAGACCTTTTTGGCAAGAAACGAGTCAACCAAGTGAACTTGTATGAGCATGACGCACTTTCAAGGTTCCTGTTTGCAGGAATTTGAAGGTTGGTTCGACACCACCACACAGCATTCGCACTTTGCATGCCACACTCAGTAAATTTCAAATGCAAATCGAATCGCACTTTAGAGAAGGAAAACTTCTCGCCCAGCACACACAAATCCCTCCTCATCGCACAACTCCAGTCACAGCACGAAGAACGAGCCCAAGCAGCGCGTGTGGCACGTCTCTCATCCACTCTCACTCTTCTCTTCTCTTCTCTCTCTCCAACGTCCGCATGAGCGACGAGCGCCAGTCGCCTCCGCGAAAGCGCGCCCGTCTTACGAGTCCGTCGCCACCTACAGAGGCACGCGAAGACGCTACTGCAGACGTCGAAACGGCGTCCAACGAGACACCATTTGCTTCACAAGCTGGTGTTGTATCGGAGGCTCCTATAGCGCAAACCGAGCCACAACAGCAGGTGGAGGCACCAGCGCCAGCACTTGGGAGCGCACTTCCCTCTCCAGCGTGGCTGGCACTCGTGAACCCGCTGGTGGCGCCAGCCACAGTGGCGACGCTAACCGCGTCAGCAGCGCTGCCGACGCCGGAAGCGGACGCAGAGATGGAGAGCGCCGAGGTCGCGAGCGCTACGGTGATGCTATCAGCACAGGCTGAAGAGGCCGCCAGTAGCACTGACGACGAAGAACTTCAACAGCTCTCGATGGTGAACGCCGACCCGAAGGTCGTTGTGGACATTCTAAGCGGCGACAGCGGTGCTGAAGTCCAGTTCGACGACCTGCTCAACACCGTGTTCCAGGCCGCGAAAGAGGGCAAGCTCCCGTCGATCCTCCAGTGCTTCAAGCTCATTAAACGGAGCGACAATGCGGGCGAGCTCATGAAGCGCGCAGTGGCGGCAGAAGACGAGACGGGGCTCACATTGCTCATGGTCTGTGTGCGCAACAACCTCCTCCCGCTCACGTCGTTCCTGCTCCACGAAGGCGCGGACGTGAACCATTGCAACGTACGTATAATGTATGGTGGGTGGTGGGATTCGGACTTAAGTGGGAAGTGGGTCGGTCGTACTTAAGTGAGCAGTAGATGCCGGTCGTACTTAAGTGAGCAGTAGATGCCGGTCGTACTTAAACGGGTGATACTGACACCCACCTACATCTTGCTAACCACAGGAGAAGCGGACGTATGCGCTCCTACTGGCTGCGCAGAAAGGACTCACCGACATGACGACGTTCCTTGTCGAACACGGCGCGAACGACGAGTCCAAGAACATGTCCCTCATTCCAGCCGCGCACTTCGGGCACCTTCCCGTCGTCCAGGGCCTCCTGAAGGCCGGCGCAGACCAGAACTACTCGAACAAGAAGGGCACCACGCCGCTCATGCGGGCGGCACAGGAAGGACGGGACGAAGTCGTCCGGTTTCTGCTGACGAAAGGCGCCGACGCGTGTGCTGCCAACGTACGTGGTCCAGTGTCGACCCTATTGTAGTTACTCTGACAGACTGAACTGCATCTGACTGAGGTTGTGTGACTCTAGAACGAAGGCATGACAGCGTTGATGCTCGCAGCCCAGCGTGGACACGCCAAGATCGCGACGATTCTGCTCAAGTCGGGTTCGGACGTGAACAAGCAGACGCGACAGGGCAGCACGGCGCTGCTCCTCGCTGCAAAGCGTGGCCACGCGGCAGCGGTCGAGTCGCTGCTCACGGCCGGCGCCGACATTTTCCTGAAAGACGACCGCGACAAGACGGCCGCTCAGACTGCGAACAGACGCGGCCACCTCGACCTCTTCCTCAAGATCACCGTGTCGGTACGTTGTCGATTGTATTGGTGTGTCACATGTCGTGTCGTACGTTCAAAGACTCACCCACCTGCTGTATGGCCCCTCGGCGGTTGGGTGTCTTGTGTCTCTAGAACCAGCTGCGTCTGATGCGCGAGGACCTGCGACGCGAGCGCTCGTTCACGCTCATGCGCTTGTCGACACTGTTCGTGCTGTCGCGTGCAGACTTTGCGCCGGCGCTGCACCGGCCCGAGCGCCGGAACGAGTTTGAGCTGATGGACCAGACGCTGCGGCTTCCCAAGCCGCTGCTCGAGAACATTGCGCTGTACTTGCCGCTGTGCTGCCTCTGGGACCGACAGCTCCGGTACTTGGTGTACGAAGCGCCGCACCAGCCGAACCGCGTGGTGACCCAAGGCATCCGCATCCTGGACGAAGTGCTGCTTACAGTGAGTCTCGAAGTGCGACCGTCGCTGCGAAGCATCAAGCGAGCGTGCGACGCACGACGTGGCCACCTTGGACTCTTGCGTGACAGCTCTGCGTACGAAGCGATCTTCACGACCGAGAGCGTCACGCCCATGTCAGTCGAGATGCTCGCCCAGCTTCGGCGCATGGCCGACATCCAAGGCGCACTGGACACGTACAGCGGCACGGGCGCAATCCAGTTTGGCAGCGAAGTCGCCCAGGACGTTGTTGCGCTGCTCACGAGCGTCTTGTACTGGAACGACAGGCGGAAGCGCGTGCTGTCAAGTAGCATAGTGACCGACAATGACAACGACAACGACGACAAGGAGCCCGAGACGGACGACACAAGGATGGAGCTCGTGATGACGCAGGACTCTTGAGACAGGCTAGACTGGGAAGCACAGACGCAATCACACACACGCTGCCTCGGATTCGACACTAGCCACGCAAGTCGTCAGCTCAGTGCGTCGCTGTCGCGCTGTCGTCACGCGGGCCGGGAGCTTTCCCAGCAGAGGCCACTGTTCGCTCCTTCCTGTTCGAGGACCTACGGTTCCTCAACGCTGGAGCGTTCCTCGGCAGCGCGTGCTCGCTCTTAGCGGCGCTGCTGGGGACGCGGTTGTGGGTGGCGTGGCTCTTCCCGTCGTTCGTGGTGGTGTCGGGACTGTTGCTGTTGCCGGGGCTGACGAGGGCCTTGGCTCCAGCACGGTTGTGTTTCGCTTTCTGCTTCGTTTGGCCGTCTCCACCGCGAACGTTCTCCTTGTTTGCTGCCGGTGTGACGGCGGCGGCTGGAGGCACTGGCTGCTGCTTGGCACCGTTCGCTGGCTGCTGCTTGTCGCCTCTCGCTGGCTTCGGTGCTGGGAAGGGCGTCGCGTGTCCCGCCGCAGCAGAGTCCGTCACGTCCGCAAAGCTCTTGCCCGCCCGCAGCAGCTCGGACGCGCGCTTGAACTCGCGCAGGATCGCCGCTTGGCCCTGGAACTTGAGCACCGAGCCGAGGTCGCGGGTCGTCTCGAGCGGGTCTTGAATGCTGATGCGCCACGACCGCGCCTTGTCGAGGCCCCAGAGCGTGCGCTTGTCGGCAAGCTCAGTCGGCGTCCGGACAGCGACAACGCGACGAGCAAAGTCGAACTGGGTCGCGTAGAACTCAAAGAACCACGCGAGGAGCGTCGGCACTGCGTACTTAGCAGATTTCTCGGCCGCTTCAGGCGTCTGGGTGCTCGCGTGGAAGCGTTGGGCGGCGTCTCGGTCCGTGCAGAACGCAATGTCGACACCGTTGAAGAGCGATGGGGCGACGTGCGCAGCTGCGAGCAGCGTCGGGTCCTGCAGACTCGGGAGCACGCCGGCGGCAGCTTGGAGAAAGTAGATTGTGAGCAGCACGAACGAGTACGAGCTGAGGAAGCCCTGGGACGCGTCGCTGACCTGTCGCTGCTTGGCCCAGTGCTTGACTGCGATACCGAGGACGCGCACGCGGTCGTCGAACGCCGCGTACGCACGCAACAAGAACGTGTTGCGTGTCGCGAGGACGTTTTCAAAGCACAGATCGCAGTCGAGCGACGTCGGCACGTGCTGGAAGCGGATGATCGGGATGCGAGCGCCGCTAAGTACGACGCGGACCTTGCAGTTCGCACGCTCAAGAGCTGCACGGACGCGAAAGAGGTCGTCGGTCTGGCGTCGGCTCTTTGCTACAAGCGCCTTCATCCGCGCAGCCGCCGCCGCTGCGACAGCCGCTGCAGCAGCGCGACTGTCGGCGTCGTCGGCGACACGCGCGTGTAGTGCGTCCTGGAGCAAGTGCAAGTGGGCGACGAAGAAGCGGAGCTGCTGAAGCTGCTGGAGCTGTCCAGCTGTGCATGCTGCAGCGCCGCCTTTGCTCTGGTTGTGGTACAGCAGCGTCGCTTTCTGGACGCTCTTGGCCACTTGGAGCAGCAGCTCTTGGAGCGCGACCATGTTCAGTTCGTCGCTGGTGCTCCCGGCCGTCGCTTTTCCGTCGATCATCGCACGGAGCTGTCGTCCAGTCAGGACCTTCTGGGACTCGACAGTGTCACCTTCCATTACTGCTGTAGCGGCTGGATGGGGGAGGAGACAGAGGTCCAAGTCCGAGCCATTCGAGCCAAAGAGCGAGACCGAACTGCCAAAGAGCACGACAGTCCCGTTGCGCCACTTGCCGCCACTGGCTCGCCGAAGCGCCTGCTCCAAGTACCGTGCGACGCCGAGCCGCTCGCCCTCGGCTGCGTCGCTGATCCGCTGCGTCTCGTACACGCGCGTGAGTTCGTCCGCCAGCTGCGGCGACAGCGGCAGCGACAGCAGAGCTGCTGTGTCGTTGTCGCTTGTCGCAGCAGCAGCCAGTGCGTGGCACTCGCGCAGGAACGCAATGGAGACGCGCACGTGGTCGCTCGCGACAGCGTTCCCACGCTTCCCCGTGCTCTGGCGCTCCTGCTTCTGCTGCCGCTTGAGCCCACGCTTCGTTGGCGGCTTGGCGCTGGCGTCGTCTGGTGCTGTCGTCGCTACTGGCAGCTCCAAAGCTTCAGGAGCTTCAGGAGCGTCAGTGGTGCTCGGTTCCTCATTCTGCTGCAGCTGCAGCTGGAGCTTGAGCTCATTCGCGTCCATGCTCACGAACGCGAGCCAGTCTTCCAGCACTGGGATGTCGTCGTAGCCTGCACGGCTGATCAACAGCTCTGTTGCGTTCTCTGTCAGCTCTTTCACAAGCACTTCCTCAAGCACACGCTTCGGCTTCTTCTGCTTCGCTCTTCTCCCTGCAGTCGGCTCCCCCTCTTTAGGAGCCACCAGTGCCGCAAGTCGAGACGCTCTCAGTCCTTCCCGGACGTCCGCTGCGATGCGAGCGACCGACCAGCGCTCCCTGTCGCTCTCCTGCGCGTCCGACTGAGCCGAAAGCTCGGTCTCTTCCTCGTCCTCTAGCGCCTCTAGCGCTTCGTCGTCTCCTTCTGCTGCTTCAACCGCCTGGCGTGGGCCGTTCGGAGCCTGGAGCTCCTGCAGCACTCTCGTCTCCAGTGTGTACAGACGGTGCACACGCGTGAGCGTCTCTTTGCCCTGCACGACGCCCACGTCTCCGACGCCCTGTGCGCGACCAAAGAGCCACTGCGCGAACCGCAAGTCGCCATTGCTTGCAGCGAACCACTCGGCGTCCTGGAAGCGCGCGGGCGTCGGGAGGTCCGGTAGGAACTCCTTTGATGGCGTCTGACGCGTCGACTTGGTCGTGGCATCCGCTACGCTGGGCCCCTTCTTGCCCTCTAGTTCACTCGTAGGCGCGCGGGCTTTGCTCTCGCGTCGTGGCGGCTTTGACGGCGCTGCAATCGTTACGTCACGAGCGGCTGTGGCGGTGGATACGACAGCGTCCGACGAAGCGGCTGCGAGCGGCACTTGCTCGCGCTTTGGCTGCCGCCCACCGCCTTCGGGGCGCTGCGGCTTCCGCTGCAGCCACTCGCTCTTCTTCGCTCGCTGTGACGGTGGCGGCGGAATACGCGGCGCGTCTGGAGGTGGCGGCGGAGCAGCGTTCATGGTTCGTGTCCGTGCGTGTCTTGGTGATGACAAATGGAATCCAAGGATCCGGGAAGTTTAATGAGGGATTGGGCATGCACTTTGGCTTTTACTTGAATTCAATAGCAATTTGTAGGAAGAATCCACTCTACCGCCAATTGGTCAGCAGCAGCGAGTCAAAGAGCGTCTCAATTCAAATAACTGACGAATAAACACGTCGTTCGACTCTGTAGAGTAATTTCATACAATAACGCAGTCAAGTCGGCATCCTTGTCTAATTTTGCCGCGCACCACGTCCTCAGTATCTGTCACTCAAGTCAGCAATGAACAAGACAGGCATGTCAAGCGGCGGTGGCGGCCCGACCTCCACCAGCGGCGGCGCTGGCGCGTCTGCGCAAGTGTACTCGTTCCCGCTGCTCAAGCCGAGCGAGATCTTCGCGTGCATCCGCGAGATGCAGATCCCGGTCGCTGAGGACGAGATCCGCGCGTGCGAGCCAGCAGCGATCCGCAAAGTGCTCGAGGTCTTCATCGAGAGCATCGCAGGCGCGACACGCGAAGAGCTGAACCAGCCAGCGTTTGCAGGCCTCGGTGCGCTCACGTACCCCGAGCTGCACGAGGAGTCGATCCCAGAGCTCGCGTTCTTCCGCGCAGCAGCGCGGCTGCTCAGCGCCTGCGGTGTGTACGACTTTGGACTCAAAGACGTCCAAGCGCCGACGCCGAAGCGCGTGCGCCGCCAGCTCTCAGCGCTCATTAACTTTGCCAAGTTCCGCGAAGAGCGACTCGCTGCGTTCAGCGCACTCACTCGCGACACGGACCAGCTGCTGAAGCGCAAGAGTGGGCTCGCAGACGAGAACGCGCAGCTCCAGCGGCAGCTCGCAGAGCTCTTGCGCGAGAGCGAAGCCGAAGCGCCAGCGATCCGCCAAGTGAGCGCAGAGACCGCGGAGCTGGAAGCAGAGATCAACGTGCTCAACAAGCGACAGGCGGTCATGCGCCACGAGACGAGCGAGCTCAAGAGCAAGCACAGTGAGCTCCGGGACGAGATGGCGTCGTACCAGTTCAACATCCTCGAAGCTGAGAGAGAACTCGAGCGCTTGCGGCGCAAGATTGTGAGCTCGCCGGCGCGTGTGAAGCTAGAGATTGAGACCATCGCAGTCGCACTGGAAGACGCGAAAGAAGAGGTCGGAGCGATGGAGCGCCGGCACCGGGAGCTGCTCGCGTACGCCGACACGTTCGCGCGGGCCGAGAAAGACATGCTCAAGACGATTGAGCTCATGGACGCAGCCGAACGAGACATTCAGAGCTGCAAAGACGCGAAAGCGCAGGTGAAGCTCCAGCGCCGAGAGATTGACGAGAACCGGCGCAAGGCTGTGGACGTGACGGCGCAGCGGAAGCGCCTCGAGAAGCTCGTGGAGCAGAAGCGCGAGCTCTTTGAGCGCTTCAAAGACGAGGCGCGGTTCAAGGACCAGGCGGCCGAGCAAGCGCTCCGAGCAGCGCAGGACGAGCTCCGGCAGCTCGAGAGTGCGAACGCCGACATTCGTCAGCGCATTGTAGGGAACCAGGACGCGAGCCGCGATGTGGAGCGCAAGATGCGCGAAGACGAGCTCAAGTACCAGAAGGAGCTGCGTGAGATCCAGCAGGTGGGTGGCTTGTATGATGGTAGGATAGTAGGTGGGTGGATAGGATGGCTACTGACTCACTTGGTTGCTATTGCTGTGTGGGTCTGTTGCAGATGTACGCGCGGCTGCTGCAAGCGGCACAGTTTTACAACGCGCAGCTGCTCGAAGTCGTGCGCGTCCAGCCGTAGACCGTCGACGATGCTGGTTAGTCCACAGTTTAACTCAATCACTGCTGTTTTGTACTACCTCTATAACAGAAAAGTTGTCACATACCACTCTCGAACGTGTAACAGAATAGTTGTCCGGTTTTGTCGATACAATTTTCAAGTAACTACGTCACAAAAGAGCCATTCTCAAATGCCAAAGCAGCCGCAACAGCGTCGGACACAGCGATGCTGACAGGAAGCCGCCCCTCACGCTCGAGTCTCTCCTTGGACATGTGCCGGAGCTGGAAGTTGTTGCCACCGTTGTTGGCGATGATCTCGTCCATCACGTTTTGCAGTGATAGAAAGACGTTGTTCAGTGTACGCCTGGTGGTGGCGCCGAATGCCTGTTCAACGGCACGAATGAGGTCGTCGATGTTGCGCTGCTGGATGCGTTGCTGTAAGGACTGGATCGCCGTGAAGAACCCAAGATCTAGGACATTCAAGTCCGGAGAGTTGGGCGGTTGGTTCCGGAGCCGAATGTCGAGGCCGGACGTCGCCACTGCAGCGACGAAGGCAGGGTCATTGCCGGCAATGTGTGGGCGGGCGTTGTCTTGTTGCAGGAACACCGTCGCTGCGCGGCTCTCAGCCGGCCAGCACGCCACGATCGCCGGCAGCACTTTGTCGATGAGGAAAGTCCTGTACACAGTCGAGTCCACGCTGGCGATCGGCTTGGTGACGATGGCGCCCTTTGGCCGGTTGCGGCTCGACCGCTCCGCTGCTTCGTGTGTGATGAGGGGCCACAGGCCCACCTTGCCGTCAAACCACTCGCCCTTGGTCCTGTCGAAACGCGGTCGCGCGACTGCGACCAGGAACATCACTTTTGTGATGAAGCGTTTGCTCCGCGCCACTCGCAGCGGCGGCTCTTCGTCAGCGGTCAGATAGTAGCGGCGGTTGGAGGCGGTGAGATAGAACCACTTCTCGTCCAAATGCACACAATCGTACATGTCGTGGAAGTGCAGGCTGCTCATGTTCACGAAGCTCTTGCAGAACGCCAGCCGCTCCGCTCGAACGCGCTCGTCGAGGAGCGGCTTCGTTGCGTTCGAGTGTGGACGCAACTCACCGGACTGCACCATTCTCCAAACTCTCATGTGTGAGACGCCGCTCACTTCTGACGCTGCTCGTAGGGTGCCGCGCTGGTCGTGTGGCGATGTCCTCAGGCGCTCGATCGCCTCGCTGTTGTTGCGCTTCTTTCTCCCCGAGTTCTGCTTTCTCGTCGAGACGTCCATCGGTTTGCCGTCCTGCTTCGACGCTTGGGCGCGAGCCCAAAGTCGAGCGATCGTACGCGTATGCACGCCGAAGGAGACTGCCACCTCGCTGAGTGCACCGCGCTGCAGCTCGCCGTGTGTCGATCGCGCGAGCAGCTCCTGCAGGACTGCCGTTCGCTCGGCGTTCGTGAGGTCCTTCCGCTTTCGCTCAGCGGCTTGCGAAGGCATGGTGCTTTGCTCTGTGTTGCTGTCTGTGTTCATCATGCTTTGTGTGAGCTACTATACAAACACCAAGACGTTTTGACTGAGAGAGGGAAGGCTGAGTCCCAGCACAGGGCGAAACTGGTGATCGACACACGCAATGCACACCAATCAATTCAGCTCAACAAGACGAGTAAAAACAGAAGCAGTTTGCTCGATTCGAGTAATATTGATGCCTGGAGTGGCCATCAAAAAGAAATGACAACTTTTCTGTTACAGAGGTAGCACGAGAGATTTATTAGATGGACAAAGCAACAAAGCTGAAAGTGTGATCGACTTGACAAGTTGTGTTCAGATCTGAGCGCTATAGAACCACCACCACCACTTGCTCAGCTAGCTTAGCTGTAGTACGCTGTGAGCTCCTTGGCGAACTGAATGATGCCCTGGAAGACGTGAAGGCCGCCAGGGCGGATCACGCTCTTGTCCACGACAAAGTTGTTGCCCTCCATCTCGAAGCTCAGCGTCGCCGTTCTGTTGAACTCGAGGAAAATCGAGTCCATGAAGGACCCGTACGACAGGTACAGCTGAGCTGCAGTCTGGCTTGTGTACGTGGCCGAGTTGCCGACCTGGATCGCGTTCTTGACATTGTCGCCGAGCGTCTTGAGCTTCGCGCCGTACGGAGCGGGCGCCTGCGCATTCTGGTTGCCGAACGGACGCAGCACGAGCGCCGAGTACGCGTGGATGTCGAGAGCGCCTGCGAGCGGCAGTGTCTTGAGGAACCTGGAGATCCCAGCGGTCTCTGGCTCGCTCAACGGGGCCGTTCCGGGGTACGTCTCAGCAGTGGGACGGTCGCCGGCCCGGCCAAAGAACGAGAGCGGACCGAAGTTCCGGTTCAGGTCGACGCCGTACGTCGAGCCCGAGATTAGGCGGCGGTTCTTGCGCCAGAGACGGTTTCCGTTGAACGTGTACCGGAAGCCGTCGATGTTGACGATCGGGACGAAGACCCAGTCGTACTGGTTCACGAGCGATGTGATGGTCGCGTCCGCGTTGCGAAGGCCGTCAAGGAGCGCGGCGATGGCGTAGAACGTCGTGCTG
>JAASFJ010000191.1:0-33994 GCA_023333755.1 Globisporangium uncinulatum | reverse complement strand
ACGACACGACACGACACGACACACGACACTCTCTCCACGCCAACGCACCTTCGGCTTTCTGCAGCTGGAACCGCAAGCGCTCGACCTCGCCCTTCATCTGCAGCGCGTCGTACCGCTCTTGTTCCCACTCGCGCATCCGCGACGGCAAGTGCGCGTCGTTCCACTGCAGCGCCGCCCCCGGCGACGCGACTGCTGCGACACGGTCAGGGAGCGTGCTCAGCGGACTCAGCAGCAGTCCTGCGTCGAACGGCGTCGACGGGATCGTGCTCGCGGGAAACTCCATCACGCGTGCGGCCGCCGCTTTCTGCCGCTTCTTGAGCGCACTTGGCAACGGCATCATCGTCAGCTTGCGCTTCTTGGGCTTTACGACGTGCTCTGCGTCCGCGTCCGACTTGGGCACGTCCGACGCGTCGGCGTCGTCATTGTCGCTGTCGTTGTCGTCGTTGTCGCTGTCGTTGTCGTCGTCGGAGCCGTCGTCGTCGTCGTCGCTGACCGTAGCGCTAGTTCCGCCTCGTTCGTGGCGACGACCGACTGCTGTCGTGAGCCCCACGATCCCGTCCGGCCCCACGAGCGCGCCAATCTTGTCAAAGAAGCGCTGCTTGAGCTCGCGTTCCGCGTCGACGTACGTGGTCTCGACTGGGAGCACGTCTGCGTCGTCTTCGTGCACCGTCACGACCGTGTCGTTCCGTTCTTCGCCGCTCGTCGTCTTGTCGTCCAGACGCTCTACTTCGAGCGTCAACGTCAGCGTCCGTGTCGCTGGGTCAAGAGCGACCACACGGCCGACGCCGGAGGAACACGTGACACGGTCGCCAACGTACACAGCGTCGATCGTCGGCAGCGGCACGTCGTGCTGGACCAGCAGCGCTTCCAATCCCCGCTTCTCGCGCGTGAGCCGCACAACAGTGGTCCCACGGACTTCGAGCTCTGTCATAATGTCTTGGAGCGCGTTCGTGCGCCGGCGACTCGACTCGAGGCTCTTGGCGATCGTCACGACGTCGCGGCTCAGCACCCGCGCGACTCGAGCGTGCTGCTTCTGCTGCAGGGTCAGTGCGCGCACGTGGTGCACGTACTGGGCCCGTAACCGCATAAAGTCCCGCTCGAGGTCGTCGCGTTCGCGTTTCAGAGCGTTAAGTTCGCGCTGGGTGAGCCGCACAGCACGCCGACAGACTGGGAGCGACTCCACGAGCTCTTCTGGGGTCCGCACGACGCTAGGGGCGTGACGGGACGGCAGCTTTAACGCGCTTCTATCGGGTGCTAACTCGTCGCGAAGATTCCCACTAAGTGCGATTGCGCTGTCGAACGCACTAAGTGCGGTTTGTATGCGCCGGAGGTCAGCGGTCGCTTCCGTGAGCGACAGCGCTTGGACGCCCGCAATGTCTGGGAGCAGCCGTGGAGCGCGCTCGTAGCGCTGGTCGTCGAGCGAGCGCTGTTGCATAAACAGTGCGTGCGTCGTGCTCTGGGCTCGCGAGTCGACGGCTGCAGCAGTGTCCAAGTCGGTCTCCTTCTTCTTTGGCGCACTACGACTAGCGAACGGCAACCAAGCGGCAGAGTGAAGGTCAGATACACATAGATCTGACTATTACGCTCCTACACAGACGTACCGGCGCTTGGGCTTGAGCTTCGCGTCGTCGCCCGTGGTGTCGTGGGGGTCGAGTGCGAGGTCCGACGTGTCCGGCGTCTTGGGTTTCTTGGGCGGCCGCGGCTTGGCGCGCGCAGCGGCTGGCGACTGCTGCGCAGCTGCTGTCATTTGCGACCGACGGGCGGCAGTGAGGGGCCGTCTTGGCGCGATGGAGGCGGCACGGAGAGAGCGCGCAGCTGCCTTCTCGACCTTCTCTTGGCTGTCGAGGGAAATGGTGCAGGGCAGCCAGGTGGGGAAATGGCTCCCTTAGTTTTGTCTCGCGCAAGTCGTGTTGTTGAAGGTAGCTTCTCCCGGACAACGTAATTCCGGCATCCGCTTTTACACATTCATCTGAGTGCAGTAGTAGATTCCCCCTTTCTTTATATTTTACCTTCATTAAAGCATATAAAACTTTTAGATCACAAACATCATCTACGACAGTGCTCGTCGCTTATTTCGGGTTCACACGCTCGCATTCGCGAATCCGCTCCTTACGTGACGTCCCAATGATCTCGAGTTCGACGCGCGAGAAGGCGAAGGCCACGAAGGCGTACTTGGAGCAAAAGTACGCCGCTATGAAGCGCGAGCGCGAGGAGTCGCGCGTGCGTCGCCATACGCTTGAACAGCAGATGGAAGCGCTCCGACTCACAGAACCGAAGCGCGAACAATACCGGCAAGAGCTCCGGTCCCAGGAGCTCCAGAGCATGCGGCAGCAGCGCAAGCGACTGAGCGTCCAGGACTTTGAGGCGCTCGCAATCATTGGCCGCGGAGCGTTTGGCGAAGTCCGACTCGTGCGCAAGACCGACTCGGGCGAGGTCTTTGCACTCAAGTCGCTCGTCAAGTCCGCCATGGTCCTCAAGAACCAGGTCGGGCATGTGAAAGCCGAGCGGGACATCCTCGCGTCTGCCGCGAGTGACAATGCGTGGCTAGTGGCGTTGCACTACAGTTTCCAGGACGAACACATGCTCTACATGGTCATGGAGTTCCTCCCAGGCGGCGACCTCATGGGGCTTCTCATCAAGGAAGACACGCTCTCCGAGGCCACAGTCCGCTTCTACGCCGCCGAGCTCGTGCTCGCGATCGAGTCCGTGCACGAACTCGGGTACATTCACCGCGATATCAAGCCTGACAATGTGCTCTTGGACGCCCACGGCCACCTCAAGCTCACCGACATGGGACTCTGTAAGAAGATGGACTCGCACGTCGACCTCCTCCCAGTCTCCCACCACACTATCGATGCTACGGCCGTTACGACAGAGGCAGACGACGGGCCAGACGCGTCTCGGAGCCGTCCGTTCTTCCGGAACCGACAGGTCGCGTTCAGTACCGTCGGGACGCCCGACTACATTGCTCCGGAAGTGCTGGCACAGAAAGGGTACGGAAAGGAGTGCGACTGGTGGTCTATGGGCGTGATCCTCTACGAGTGCCTCGTCGGGTACCCGCCGTTCTACGCCGATGAGCCCATGCAGACGTGCCGGAAGATCATTAACTGGCGCCAAGCGTTCGGGTTCCCACCCGAAGCAAAGGCGTCGTTGAGTCCCGAGTGTATGGACTTTGTCCGGCGGCTCGTGTGCAACGCCGAGAACCGGCTCGGGACTGGGTCCGTGGACGAGATCAAGGCCCATCCGTGGCTCGCTGGCATGGATTGGGCGAACCTCCGTCGCGTCCCAGCGCCGTCGATCCCACAAGGCGGCGGCGCAGAGTTTGTCGAGACGTTACGACATCTCGAGACGAACGACCCCCAGCGTGATAGTGCTGCGTACCAAGCGCTCGTACAGCGAGTCACTGCGAACTTTGACGACGTCCTGGAGCCGTGTGAGCTGCCGGGGATGCTCCCAGCCGCGAGTAGTAACGATACCGGCAGCAGTCTCTTGGCGTCGACATCGTCGGCGTCTCTGCCGGCAGCGCCGACAGCTGCGAGCATCGCAGCGAGTGCCCACGTTGGCGCGTCACCAGACGAGCTGCCGCCTGCGTTTGGACCGGACGGCAAGCCGCTCACGTTCAACAAGTTCATTGGGTACACGTACAAGCGCAAGCCCAAGGTGCGCTTGGCGCTTGGCGACGTCGAGTTTGAAGGCTCTGGAGGCGTTAGCAGCGAGTCAGCAGTGACGACGACGACGCTGACTCCGTCCGACACGGTCGAGTCGGCGTCCGTGTAAGAAGCAGCCAGCGACAGAGCGACGTAAGTGAGCCATACACTGTACACACACCCACACACAAGCGAGGCAGTTGGTTTTCTTGCCGTACTGTTCGCTTCTTGTCCTTTCCACAACTCTCACCACTCGTCCACATAGAAGTTCCAGACGCTGATGCACGAGTCACTCCCGACAGCCACGAGCTGCCGCTCATCCGGACTCCAAGCGACGCAGTTCACAGCGGCCGAGTGGCCCTGGCCTGCGGCTGCGAGCGCCATCGTCGTCAGGTCAAAGACCTTCACGTCGCAGTCGTCGCCGCCTGTTGCGAGGAACCGGCCGGACGGCGACACACTCGCACACGCGACTCGGAGCCGACTCGTGTCACTCAACTGCGCGACTGGGTCCGCGACGTCGCAGTCCCAGAAGAGAAGCCGGCCGTCCGAGCCCGCGGTCACGATCTCGCGCTCGCTGTCGAGGCGTTGGGTGATGCTGTGGAACGCCCCGTCCCGGGCCTGCTGGGCGACGACACGGCGTGCAGTCTTGAGGTCGTACGCGAACAACGCCCTGTCGAGCCCGCACGAGTGGACCCAGTGCGGCTTCCCGACGTCTACGAGCACCTGGGTGACGCCACGCTTGTGCTCGTGGAACTGCAGCACGAGCTCGCGCGTGAGCGCGGACCAGACGCTCACTGCACCGTCACTGGCGCCGCTCACGACGTACGTGTCGCTGCTCGCGACCGACGTGACGTGGCCACGGTGCGCGTTCGCAATGTGCCACTTGGCGTGTGCTGTCGCAGCATCGTACGCACGCAACCAGCCGTCTGCCCAGCCAGTGAGCACTACTGTCACTGTCGCGGTCGATCGCTTTGTGATCGCGACTGCGAGACCAGCAGCGGCTTCGGTCGCCATGCACTTGAGCTCGTACGTCGACAGGCTCCAGAGGCGCACGCTGCCGTCGACAGAGATCGTCGCGCACTCGTCGCTCGAGTCGCCAAACGCGCACCCAGTGACTGCCCCCAAGTGGCTGCTCGCGAGTTCAGTCGGCGCGAGCGTCGCTGCAGTGACTACGTACATCTTGCCTGCGGACGTGCCAGCAAAGACACGTGCGCCGTCCGGTCCGACAGAGAGGCTCGTGATGCCCCCGACAAGCTGGACTTGGCCCACAAGGTTCCAGTCTGCGTCCCGTCCGACGAGCTTCTTGAGCACACCGTCGCCGGCGCCGACGTAGACGTACCCGCTCGCCCGGCAGCACGCGATGCTGTGCACGCCGTTGCGAGAGACTGGCACTGCGTTGCGGTACACCTGTGCGCCGACGCTAAAGACGACGAGTTCGCCTGCGGTCGTGCCTGCGAGCACGTCTGTCCGTGCGTGGGTCATTGTCGCGCACAAGTAGCTGCGTGTGAGCCCGACGTTCGGCATACTGAAGGCCGAGACGTCGAGCTTGTACTGCATGCACGCAATGTCGTACGCGAGCTCGCCGAGCAGCAGCTGGCTTGAGTACGCGAACGTGAGCTCGTACTTGGGGCGACGGCACTTTTCGTCCACGCGCCCCCAGTTAAGGATCGTCACGGGCGCTGCGAACGCTTTCGACAGGACCACTTCCGACGTCTGAGACGCCAGTCAGGCAGGCAACCAGGCAAGCAGTCAGTTAGCCACTACTACAGTGTAGCAGCGGAGCTGAGACCGACGACGACAGAGTGACGCACGCGCATATCCCAGATGACGACGCGACAGTCGTCCGAAGACGCTGCGAGGAAGTGGTCGTCCGGCGAGAACGCCATCTGCAAGACTGGGCGCTGGAAGCCTGCGAGGTGGAAGAGAGCGCGCTGGTCTGCGAGGTCCCATACGACGACAGCAGCTCCTCGCTCCTACGCGACCGGCACATAGCAGCGTCTCTATCAGTGTGTCGCTCCCCATTCCTCATCCTCTAGGCTTCGTCAGGCATGGCCGCACCTGACTGCGCGTAGAACACAGTTGTGCGGACGCCAGTAGCGACCCATGATTGGACATTGCGAGCACAGTGATCTCCTCGTCATGGCCGCGTAACAGCTGCTGGTTGTGCGTCTCGTGCACGTTGCCGACGACGACAGCAGCGCCCATGCTGGGGTTGGGCCAGCAGCACTCAGTAGTCCGTCTCTCCATCCGAGTTGGCACAACAAAACGACAGCGTACCACGTGACGAAGCTCATGACGTCGCGTGGGTGTGCGTGCAGCGTGTTCTTCCCCTTGCCCGTGAAGCCGCTCACGTGTTCCAGCTCGATGCTCATGGCCTGGAGCCCACTTGCACTGCGAGACTGTGCGTCGCGAAGAAGCGGCTGCTGGTTACTGGCGGAGGAGAAGCCGCCATACGTACCTGCGAGAGCCTTTGAGGCGCCGCTGACGCTACTGCCACCTGGCGCGAAGAGCTCCGGGTCGATCGTTCGAGGGCCGCGCTGCATCGCGGACAAACTCGAATTCGTACCCGAGGTGGAATGAAACGTCCCAACTGTGGCTTTTTGCATTGAGAAGTCCAACCTTGCATCCATCTACACAAGCACTACTGTAGTACTCGTACAGACTTGGACTTCACCCAGTAACAGCTTGTAGAACTTCCGAAAATCACGAAAAACAAGTTCTGCTGTGAATTTCCATTCTGTCCCCATTGTCCGAACTGAACTGGTTCGTCCTGGAACGTTGTTATTCACTCCCTCCCTCATCCGCCTTGCCAGTCTTCTGGAGCTGGTGCAGCAGCATCTCAACGGGCCGCAGACTCGCATCGTGTGTGAGCACCACGTCGTACAGACGCAAGTACTCGTCCAGCGACTCGTCCACGTGCGTGTTGAGGAACCCAATGCGGATGATCTCGTCGTCCTTGTATTCGAGACCAGTCGCCATGCGGACATCGCCACGCGAGTCGCCGAGAAGGATAATGTTGTGGCGTTTTTCCATCTGGCACTGCTTCCAGAACGGCGAGTTCAGGAGCACGCTCGCGTTCTTGTTGATACTGTGGATGAGCTGGCCGTCAAAGCCTGAGATCGTCCCGCTCGCATCGAACTGCATCATGTTGGACACGACGTGGACGTTCGACGGTGTCGTATGTGGTGCAAACTCCTTTGCCAGCACTGCGTGGATGACGTCATAGAGACCTGCCGAGAAGATGAGCACTGGGACGTTCTCGTCCGCGAGCAGGCGAAAGATGTCGTGGAAGCCGGCCCGGAAGCCCAGCGAGCTCTGCTCGACTGCCTCTACGATCTGCCGCTTCGTGAGCTTGTACTCGAGCAGCAGCGCGTGTGCGCGCGTCCACCACTCGACCATGAACGGCAGCTTCTCGTCCTCGGACAGTGTCGGGGACATTTCAATCGGGAAGAAGCGCGCAAAGATCTCCCGCTCGCGCTTGCACACTTGTGGGTTCAGCACGCGGCTCGTCATGAGCAGTCCATGGCTGCTGCTCTCTTGCTCGCCTGATGACATGTCGTCAGCGATTTTGTGGTTTGTGGACATCACGTAGTACCGGTAGACTACAGTATCGTAATGAACGTACCGTCCGGCTTGAAGTACGGTGTGAGCGTTTGGTCAAAGTCTGCGATCACGAGGAGCTTGTCGACGCCGTCGGTCGAGAACTTTTTCCACTTCTTCGCGAACGCGTCTGGAGTGACGGGCGAGTGAGAGCAGGACGGACGCGTGAACTCAACGGATTCACACTTGCCTGTTTGCTCGTTTACTGCGACCGGGGCTATTAATCAAGAGAATGCACGCACCGGGGTCCCCAACGAGCATCCGAGGTGTCCCACGCGCGCCGCCGCCGCTGTAGCTGCGCTTGCCTTCTGTTTGAGCGCTCGCAGGACTCGCAAGGAGTGCGACGGTGGCCCCCAGAGGCAGCGCAAGGCGACGTGCAGCTGCCGAGATCAAGAGGCGATGCATGTTTTTCGGCTGCGGAATGGCAGATAATGATCGATTTGGTGTGCACCACAGTATCGGTCTTCCAGTGTCTGAAAAAGCAGCCTTTCAATTCGAGGATGGTGGTGCCGCAGCTGTTCGCTGGCTCCGCTGGCGGCAGCGGCCGTGCGCTGGCACGAGCCGCACTGGGAACAGCTGTCGCTGCTGTTGCTGCTGTGGGTTGCTCCACAGCGCGTGCGGAGCACGAGCGCCGCGATCACAAGCCGCTTGGACGCCCAATGATGTTTGTCCGAGACCCTGGTATGGTGCAGTACCTTTCACTTTATAGGAGCTCACTATGCCTTCGGCCGCCGCTGACAACAGCGCGGTTGCTCGACTGGATAACAGATGCGTTCGCAGCCAAGTGGAAGAAGTTCTCGTCTGACGGCCTCGACCACATGCTCGTGATCGCAGACTTTGACTTTACGCTCACGACATCGTTCAAGCCCTCAGGTGGGTTCGTTTGTTCCATCCACATTCATTGGTCGCCCGTTCTACAGTACACTGGCCGGTTGAAAGTACTCTACACTATCTAAACGCCACAGGCCGTGTTTCACTGACCCATAATCAATTGCAGGCGAGCGTGGCACCAGCACCCACGGCGTCCTGTCAACAAGTTCGTTCATCGACCCAGCCGCCCAAGCCGCAAACCGTGAGATGTTCCTGTACTACTACCCAATCGAACAGTCGCCGACGCTCTCAGCAGCCGAGAAGCTGCCGTTCCTCATCGAGTGGTGCGTCCCAGTCCGTCCCACTCTCTCTCTCTCTCACACACTAATACTGTGCACCTACCGTAGGTGGACGAAAGAGCACGCGAGCATCATCGCCCACAAGCTCACCAAGAGCGACATTGTCGCGGCCGTTGCAGAGAGCGAGATCGCTTTCCGTGACGGTTTCCACGACATTGTCGGCCTGCTCGCGCGCCACAACGTGCCGACGCTCATCTTCTCTGCTGGGCTCTACGACGTCATCCACGCGGTGCTGGCCAAGGCGTTCGCGCCCGAGACACCGCCCCCGAACGTCCACGTCGTGTCCAACATGATGCAGTTCGATCCACACACCGACGTCGCGGTCGGCTTCACAGGCACACTGATCCACAGTCTCAACAAGAACGCGACTGCGGTGCTCGAGACGCCGTTCTGGACACAGTGCCAGCTCGAGCAGCGCCGGAACATCCTGCTGCTCGGGGACTCGCTTGGCGATGCCGCCATGGCGGACGGGATCGACGTCGCGGACGACGAAATCGTGCGTGTCGGCTTCCTCAACGACCGCGTCGACGAGAAGCTTGAACTGTACTTGCAGCACTTTGACGTCGTTCTCACGCACGACGCGAGTCTGCTGCCAGTTGAGCTGATGCTCCACCAACTGCAAAAGTGAGGGAGCGAGTGATTGAGGGTGAAGGAATAGACTCGGGACGATCTGTTCCGCTTAAGTGGATTACTTTGTACCCGCTCGTGACACCATTTGCGCCGAGAATACAGCGAACTCAGTAGAGCTGGTGACAGCGAGAGGATTCTCAGTACGTTGTAGCAGCACTAGCACTGGCCATACACGGCCACGTCACGGTTCTGAACGCCGACGCTGCACATATCGGTGGCAATGTCAACAGTGCAGTACTCTGCCGGCTTTATTACTCTGCTGGCTTTGAAGCTGGTGGTGCAGTGCTGGAGAACACTGACGAGCTTGATTTCCGGTGAGCTCGACGCCGACCCGCGACATCCTTCGGTCCCACCCCGCTCCAGGATAGTACAACATCGTCTACACTACGAATCGACAGTTGCACAGTTCAAGTACTGTGACCTGACAACTTGTTCTTGGTATACGAATACGGCATCAACAAGAGTGTTAAAGCTTGCGGGGTACGGTAGCCTCGTGGGTGTTGCACTCGCTGATCCTCTGAGTGTGCACCAGGAAACACGCTTGACCGATGTTCTATCATGTGATCTTCTGCAAAGAATGCTGCGCTCTTCTGCACCGCATGTGTGAAATTGCGATGATGGCTGGCGTCTTGGTACAGGATCGTGGCGTCTGGTCATCGCAGTTGAAGTTACGACCAGCAATACTTGCCAGCCAAACTGTGGACTCCACTGAGAAGCGACTGTGGTGAAGTTCACAAGGTGCCGAGATCATGGTGCTGACAGCTATCGACCTGCCCCTTCGTCAATAATTGAGGTGTCAACCAGTGCCAAGATAAAGCTCGTATGTGGGCGATTGTATGTGGTGGTGGGACCTGGCCAGCCGTGACGCGCTCGTGCTGCAAAAGTGCTCTTGTCGCGATACTTGTTGAAAAACGGTGTTGTCCAGTTGTACCGTGAGGTTACGCGGGTTACACTCCGTCCAAGTTGGTTACATTTTGTTTTGGGAAATGGCAGAGAGACAGTGAAGGCAGTCGCGTGCCTTGATCTGAACGCTGTGGTGGTCATGATCCGCTCGAAACACAGTCACCAGACGAGAGAGAGTGAGAACCAGCGCCAAACTGGTTCTTTGCGCTTGTCTGCTTGCGTCAAGTGCAGTCGCTCGCACCGTGGTGATTGATCGTCGCAAGGCAGCAAGGCAGACTAACGCAGCAGCAAGCAACACTGGTGTGGGAATGTAACACACACACAGTGGGTGGCGTGCCGCCCATACAACACGCCAGCTCCCACACGTCGCAGATCAAGTCGCATTCGAGCCCCACTGTGGAAATTCGCTCCAGTGCGAGAAACGAAGAACGATTTTGTAGTGTTTGTTTTTCATTTTCATTCCGCATTTCGTGGCGGCGCTTCGAGGAGAAGCCGCGCGGTCGTCCACTCCGCCCACTCCGCCGCCCACTCGCGCTCTTCCGCCGCCGCCCCCACGCGCTCTTCCGCCCATTCTTTCCCTCCTCTACTATGCTGCGTGCCAAGCACATGGGCTTCCGCAGCGTGCGCGTCGTGGAGGTCAAGGCCGAGACGACAACGCCAGGCGAAGTGCGCACGACCACAGACGCGGCTGGTGCGCGTGTGAGCACGAGCCGCGCCCGTCGGACGCTACCGAAACTCGAGTTCTCGGTCGACGAAGACGGCGCGGTGTTGCACGGCCCACAGCGTGGTGCGCTCCCCCACCCGCCGAGCTTCTTTAGCACGACAACGAGTGGGAGCACGAGTCCCAGTACGACGAGTGGTGAGATGGACGCACGGGACTTGCTCTACCAGTCGACGAGCTTCCACGCGCTCCACATGCGCGACTTCCCGTCCCCGCCGAGTGTCAGTAACAATTACTTTTTTAACGATGAGCCAGCGAGTCGCACGGCAACGACTGCAACAACAGCGACCAAGCGACGGGCCGCGCCTGTGCCGCCCATGAAAGAGTGTGTGCTGAACGACACGCGTGCGACGACACTGGCGATCAAGTTTGACAGTGCGGTCGACAAGTTTGTGTGCGGGTCGTCGATCGAGCGGTTCTCGGGCCACACGGGCGTCTGCCGCGTGCTTGGGAGTAAGAAGTACCCCGTGACGCCGCACAGTTTGCAGCTCGGGGACTTGCTTCGGATTGGCTCAGTGGGGCTCGTGGTGTGCGAGATCAACCGCACGACGCGGGACGAGACGCAAGAGGCGCTGAGTGAGCACGAGTACGCGTTTCTGAAGGAGCACTATCTGAGTCTCCCGCTCCAGCAAACGTTCCACCCGACCACAACGACAGGCGACACGCTCGACACGGACGACAAGAACGACGACAACGACGACAATGACGACAATGACGACGACAATGACGACACGAAGCGCACTCTAGGCGGCATACGGGCAGGCGAAACGTCGGACGAGGGCGAGTCGGAGGAAGACCGACGGGCTGGGATGAGTGGAGGCCGACACAGCAACGCCAGTACGAGCAGCACAAAGAGCTCAAGCCTTCCATTCGAGCGGTCGCTGGGCGCGTCGGGCGTCGCGGGCAAGAAGTTTTGCTACATTTGCTACGACGGCGACGAGCAGCCGGACACAAACCCGCTCGTTGCCCCGTGTCACTGCAAAGGCGACACGAAGTACGTGCACCTGAACTGTCTCCAGCGCTGGAACCACAACCTCGACGCGGACGGCGCGAGCGCGAACCAGAAAGTGTGTGCTGTGACGAACACGGACGGGCTCGACGTGTGCACGATCTGCAAAGCCACGTACCTCACGAGCGTCCGGCTCGACGACGGCCGCGTCGTGTCGCTCCTGGCGCAGAAACTCGCACCGCCGTACGTCACGTTCGCTGTTGTCACGCAGCACGAGACGCGGAACCGCCAGACAGCGCTCACGAACACGCGCTTCCAGCTCAGCTTTGCCAAGTACGTGGACGGGAACGTTGGTGTCGGTGGTGTCGTTGGTATCGAGCTTACAAGCTGACGATGAGTGTCGTGACTTCTTAGTATGCCACGGAACCAGCAGTACCTCACGATTGGCCGCTCGACGAACAACAACATGACGCTGCGTTACCGCACAGTGTCGCAGCTGCACGCGAAGATCAAGTTCCAAGACGTACGTTTGTCTCGTGTGCAGCCGACAGTCTGTCGTGGGCGTCGGAGGACTGACAACGCCCCACATGTGGTGCTGTGTGTGTGATACCTATTCTACAGAGCAACTTCTTTCTCTACGACGCACTGAGCTCGAACGGCACGATGCTGTTCCTGAGCCGTCCGTTAGAGCTCGACTGGAACAAGACGATGCACGTGAAGATTGGCCGCACGATCCTGACGCTCAAGTCGAAGAAGCGCTGGAAGTGGGCTGGCGCGGCCTTTGGCGACCAGAGCGGCGCGAGCGAAGCGGCCGAGTCCCGTAGCGCGGCCGGCTCGCCACCACTGCTCGAGAGCGCTGCCGACGCGTTCCTGTCGACTCCGACGCACCGTGCGACTGGGAGCAGTCCGCCTCCGCCGGCGCCCGCGCGTGCAGCGTCGACGAGCCACTCGCGCGCACTGCACCGGTCGGTGCCGACCAACCGGTTCGACGCTGTCGGCAGTGCGTCGGCACGGAGCGACCCAAGTGCAGAGCTCGCGACGTCTCCGTTTGCTGCACATAGCTTTCTCGGCCGGTCGCACGGCGATACCAGCGCCAGCGTCCGACGCGCGCTCGACGCGGAAACGGGCGACGTGGTGGACGAGGAGCCGTTGTTGGCGTTTGCGACGCGGCAGGACGCGAGCGACCGAGACGAGATGCTGGAGGCGCTGCTCGTGCGCCGCCAGCACCAGCTGCGTCCGGAACCAGCGACGGCGGCCGTGGACTACGCCATTGCGGACGCGTTTGCGGACCTGAGCTTTGCGGCCGACGACTGCGACCACGGGGCGGTCGAGCGTAACTAGTGCGTGTGTGAAGGGGAGAAGGGGGAATCACGATGCTGCTGCTGTCGTCGCCTCCTCCCGTCCTTTTCGCCAGCTTACACGGTTCTGCCGCTTTTCCGTAAATCGATATATTTAACGAACTCTCGTAACAGCATCGTCCCTGCCAGTCGCACTCAGTGGGTGCCCGTCCAGAGCGTGGTCGGCGTCGAGAGCTCCCGACCCACAAGCTGCTTCCAGCTCTCGTGGGTCTGCTGAATCACGTCGACCGCAAAGTCGCGGGACTGGGCTTCGCCGTTGAACGCGAACGCGCTCGGGCGCTTGCCGTCCGGGATCTTGTAGTCGCGGAACCACCGGTGCACTTGGGGCACGAGGTCGTGGAGCTCGGTCTTTGCCAGGTCCCGCACGTCGTCAACGAGCGCTGCGAGCGGGTCGTCGACGTTGATGGCCACGACCTTCCAGTCCGTCTCGCCGTCGTCGATCATTGCGAGCACGCCGAGCACTTTCACTTGAGCCACTTCACCGACGCCGAGCACGCGACGGCCGATCTCAACCACGTCGATCGGGTCGTTGTCGCCGCCAAACGCGGTCGTTGCGTCGACGTGGTGCGGGTCTTCCCACGTCTGCGGCAAGCAGCCGTAGTTCACGAGCGAGTCAAAGTGGTAGAAGCGAGGCTTTCCGTTCTTCATGTCCTGCTTGATCGGGTTGAAAGCCTCGTCGCCCGCAATCTCCATCTTGGCGCGCGTCCTGTGTGTAGCCCAGCCGCCAGGATGTTAGTTAGAAGGTTGATCGAATGGACGTACGAACGCACGTCCGTTTAAGTGCGAATTATACGACAGACACGCACCCGCGCGGGATCTCATTGACAAAGTTGAGGATCACGTCGCTGGTTGCAGGCTGCGCGAAGAGCGGGATGTGGTGCCACGGCGACTGCGGACGGCCGGCGCTGTCGAAGAAGAAGTAGCGACATGCGGGCGTCTCAGGCTCGCCTACGCGGCGCACAGTGTGCTGACAATGACAGAGCGACAAATACAAGATAGTGAGGGCGTGGGTGGAAGGGAAGCAGGTGATGGTGGTGACGCACCAGCGCGCGCAGGACGCAGCGGCTGCGTGCCGTCGTCCTCATCGCCACGAGCATGATGGCCACAAGTTAAGTGAGCGGCTTCGAGAGCGCAGTCGTGCGCTTAAGTACGAGAGCGGATGAATGTGTCTCGAAGGTGGTGCGATATATATTCTTCTGGTAAACTTCGTGGAATGGGTTCATTGCGGGTCAGAGGTCGCGCGAACGTTGCGCGACTTATTTAGACGAGAAACCCACACACACACTGCCGGAAAAGGTCTCATTCCAAAAGAGCTCACAAAAGACGAACCATGGCCAGCGCTCTGCCCCGCCGCATCGTCAAGGAGACGCAGCGCCTGCTGGCGGAACCAGGTACGTCGCCACGAAGGGGGTGCAGAGCTGTAGTAGCGCACCATCTTGCGTCTCTTGTTCTAAGTGCTCGCGTGTGTGCTGCTATGCAGTCGCCGGCATCAGTGCGACGCCGTACGAAGACAATCTACGCTACTTCCAAGTGGTGATCGCGGGCCCGCAGTCGTCTCCCTACGAGCGTGCGTGCTGTATTTCCCTTCTTATCTTGTCGTGATCCTCTCTCTATCGTTCTCTTTCCCCCTCCCTCCTCGTCGTTCACCGTCACGCTCACTGACGAATGAATGCGTTTTCGTGTCCACTTTCTGAACCGCGATTCCCACCACGATTCCCACCACCCCAGACGGCATCTTCAAGCTCGAGCTCTTCCTGCCGTCCGACTACCCGATGGCGCCGCCGAAAGTGCGCTTCCTCACGCGCATCTACCACCCGAACATTGACAAACTCGGCCGTATCTGCCTCGACATTCTCAAGGACAAGTGGTCGCCTGCGCTCCAGATCCGCACGGTGCTGCTGAGCATCCAAGCGCTGCTCTCGGCGCCGAACCCGGACGACCCGCTCGCGAACGACGTTGCGGACCACTGGAAGACGGACGAGGCGGCTGCTGTGCGGACGGGTGCGCTCAGAATATTGAGTCTTGAGACGGGGCGGAGTGGACTGGAACCGGCCAGGTACTGACTGTACTCACTGCTTCCTCCATGTGTGTGTGCTCGTGTGCAGCTGCCGAGTGGACCCGCCGTTTTGCGTGAGAAGAGAAAGGGAAAGGAAGACGAGAGAGACGGAGAGAGCAGGTCGGGACGGTTGTCGTCACGGGCCTTAGCGACTTTAAGTGAGCGGAGTGAGGAGGGACGGAGGAGAAAGAGATAACGAGAAAAGGAAACAAACGCATTGCGTTCGATGCATGGACTGGCTGACTGAATGAAGAAGGAGTCTGTTTGGTGGGTTGGGAGGGACATGCAATCATATGCACAAATTCCAATGCTGCATACTGTAAGCGTGGTGAGCGAGCTAGTGACGAAAGCGAGGGAGAGAGGGTATGTCGGGCGTCTAAGCTGGCAGCGTAGCGTGGCGTGGTGGTTGAGCGAGGGAGCAGTTCCGTGGAATGGCCGCTGGCTTCTCTTCCTTACATGAGCACGCAGCACGAGTTCGTCTTCTTCGCCTGCTTGTAAAACACCTTCGACTGCGTGCTCAGGTCCTGCGACTTGGACACCAAGTCGTCGAGTTTCTCGCCCCGCTCCAACACGTTCTCGATCGTCTTGGACTGGATGGCGAATGATAGACAAACACGCAGTCAGTGTCAGCTCTGCAATCCTCCCTCTTAAAACCGCATAGTATCACAGCGTAACGCACCAACACGGCCGTCGTGTCGTCGAGCTCTCGCTGGATCGCCGAGATCTTGTCGGCCTTTGTCGGATCCTGGTACTCGGTAATGGCCGTCGAGAGCGGCGCCCACTCCTGCGGCGCCCCGTTGTGGGTTTTCCAAGCACCGCTGGACAATTCCCGTAAAATATGTTGCATTAGCGACATATCCACCCACTACAGCAACCATCCCAGCACCACAAACGCACTGCTGGTCCTTGTCGAACTCGTCAATGAGTTTGTTGAGCAATGCGAACGCCACACGGGGCGGGTACTCCTGGTCAGAGACGACGATGCCAGCGAGGCCGTCGCGACGCACAAAGACGTGACAGAGGTACTCTGTGGCGTTGCAGCAAGCAGCAAGAGTCCATTAGAGCGACCGCTCTCATACGTTTGCAGCAAACAGAGCGCCCCTACGCACCCTCGTGCTGGACGGACTGGCGCACGCCGAGCCCTGTGCGCTTGATGAACGTCTTGCTAAAGAAATTGATCATCTCACGGACACTGCAGCCGGTCGCACGGTCATCAGACAGTCGGTCAGTCAGCTGAGCACACACACAGAGTTACACTGGAGCCACACACGCACCCCGAGCGCTGGAAGTAGCCGAACGACGACACCTCATAGGCGGCCGAGAGGATCACGGGCTCGCCGCCGCTCTCGGCCTGACGGAGCAGCTCTGTGTGCGAAAGTCACGCGCAAACGAGCGAAGAGCGTTAGTGGGGCGATGGGAGGACGCAAGCGGCGGTGACAACCGCAGCGAGAAGGCGGCGGCGTACGGATGGACACGATCTTCATGGTGGTGGTGGTGGGCGGGCAGGGGCGAGGCGGTGGAGGCGGCGGCCGAGACAGCGACCGGGGAGGCGAACAAGCCGTGAAAAATGGGGGTTTATAGTGAGTGCTGCGCTGTTCTCCCTGATGAAACTCAGAAATTTCTGGCAGAAATAGAGTTCTACGCAATATGACGATTTGTGATTGGCACTGGTTGTTGTGCCGGACTGGAGCATCCTCTTTATACACCTTTTTATACACTCTGATTAAAAATCGACGTATAATGTATACCAATATGAAGAAGGGGAAGGGGAATCGCCCTTCGGGCGAAGGAAAAAAACGCGTTGCAGTGCTTCGCCTACGGCTCGCTCGCCTGTCCAGGTCGGTGCACTTTGCTTCGCTCTGTGCATCTACGTGCTCTGACGGGTGTATGCTGGGGTACTCTCAACGCTTCACCGTTTTTTCATGTGTCCAATTTTGGTTCGCTCGAGGCATTTTGCATTCACAGAGTGGTACATCTCTATACACAGTGGTACTGGCGTCGCGCTTCCGGATCCAGCATGTAGCAATAGTCACTCTCAACATACAAAACTGCCAAATTGTTGTAGGGATGTAGAAAATCTGTGCATACCAGGTAGCCAATTACCGGTATACCGTAATCTAAAATTGGGAAAATGTCAAATGGAGTATAACTTTTGATATTAATGACAGTACGAGGAATCATACTACGTAGTACGTCAGAAGGAGAGTATATACCGGAAAAGTCCGTCAGTATGTGTGCCCAATATGTAAGCGACAGATTGCGTATATTTATATGGACAGTCCTACTCTATATGTACCCGAAATCCAAAAAACCAAAAATACATATTTACCATCCATGTATCTTATAGGTTTTCGACTATGTATCGTAAAAGTAGACATTCGCTTTTGAGGCACATAAACGAAACGAAACTCTTTTAAATGTGCTGAATTTTTCATGGAGATTGCCACAATAAAATTCGACCGCTGCGAACTTAAGCCCAGCAATCTTCGCTCACCGCACTTATGATTGCAATCTTCTCACATTGTGGCTGTAAACTTCGATCTCGAGGTGGTGACCACTTCAGTGTGCCTTAAAGAGACACACGGCTTCAGCTTGGAGGTCTCCTGTCACGAGAATTAAACGCGAGGTGCGGTGTTCGGTAGGTGCTTTGTCAACATGTTGACAGTGCAATGATAGCAATCGATTAAGGCCGATCTTGTTAATGTTCTCACTTGCAAAACCACAGCCAGACGTCGGCATTCGCAGCGAAGATCATAAGAGTCATAGAAGAGGCAAGCACCGCGCACGCACGACAACGTGGCGTCGACCTTCGCGATGAACACATCTCGGGGCGTGCACGGCGAAACAAGACAGCCAATGTGGTGGTAGCGAGTAGTAGGAGAGCAACCCATGATAAAGGTGGGCATGCTGGAGCACTTATGTCTCGCGCACCCCGAACTAACACACTCCGTCAATACCTGCACTGACTCACCACGATCTCACCCACTCTGAACAATACGTTCAAAGACGCGCAACGTCAAGAGGTTGCATGCTCGTGAGTCAGACACTGAAACTGGTCTTGAGCTGCACGCAAACGCATGTGCTGGGACCATGCAGTGATCATGGGCTTCAGCCATGCGTGACAGTTGCTTGCCAGCGCCGCGCGCTGCACATGAGGAAAATGCAAGGAGCAAGTGGTACGTTGAGAGCGAGCGAAGAACGCTCAGTGAGCGCTCCTTCGGGGCACCTACGTGTACTTGACATGCAGAACATGTCATTGACGACATACATTGTACTGGTATAGTACATGTAGCTGGCTACCACCATCCATGTACTGTACATGGACCGAACATCTCGTGGGGATTGGCTGCACATGTACTCGTGACCGATATGACCACGAACGTCTCTCGAGCCACACCTCCAACTGACTGTGGCTATGAGCAGCGGTGTAGGCGCAAGTGACACCCCAGCCCGCGAGTAGGTGCGTTGACGTGGCGCCCATGATAGTCATGATCATGCTGAACTTCCATGACAAGAGAAGGCAAACGAACGTGATGTATGAACATCGTGTTGCGAGTAGTCGAGCAACACGGACCCTTCTGAGAATGCACAGTAGCAACAGACACCTAAGTCGGAAAGCATCGGTCATCTCGATCAGTGTAGCCTCTGTAGCGGAGTTCATCTGACCATTGCCGACGATAGCAGGGACTTTGCGAGCGATTCCGCAGTGCGATGCATCCGCCAGAACTCATGTCCTTTGATACCCTCGAGTCGAGGAAGTGCCAAAACTTGAGGCAGTTGGAGAAGCTGCAACAATGGCCGTCGAACAGGAGCGGCGAATTCATGCTGACGAAATCCATCTCGAACTCCCAAGGTGCAGCGACGTTGCGCGCGATCTTGTCGAGTTTGATTCGGTAGAGCCCGCCGTTCGTACTGTCGTACATGGCGACACGCTTGAGATCTTGACAGACAAGCAAACAGCACCAGTGAGCGTCCCCAAAGTTCACGGGGACCATCACTGTGTGCACTCCGTCGTGCGTGAGCAAGAGTCGGATGCGCTCCTTGGTCGCTGTGTCAAGCTCTTGACTCGCCACACGCGGACCACTCATGTGCGCAGTCACCACCCCTCCGTACCGTGTTGAAGGTACCTGCTGTGCCAGTCGCTCGTAGAACGCCGTGATCACCGAGCCGTCGAACCAGCGCGGTGGCATTAAGCGATAGAGCGCTGCATAGCTCTCCTCAGCCAGTCCATGTATGGTACATGCCGGATACGTGTGCGATACATGGACAGCCAAATCTTCCACGTCCTGCTGATCTTCCGCTGGAACGCATGACGCAGCGGATGTCAAGGGCCAGTCGCAGAACAGCTCGAACTGTGTGCAATCCGCCTTCAGGATGTCTAACTGCTTCATCGCCTCGATCTGTTCGCGGCTGAAGGAACCGGTCCCCGCGGTGGACACTACTCCAACTTCAGTGAAGCCAGTCGCGCATGGCTCATCTCCTTGACTGGCCACCGATATCGCGCTCTAGGGCTTGTTCGACAGCGGGAATATCTTCAAGCAGGCGCTCAAAAGCTGTGGTGGGAGCAGGTAATAGCGTCCGCGTTCAGGATTGTGTTGCATCGAAGCTTGAACTTTGGCTTCCGGCTGGCAAACTTATCGAACTGGATCTCCAGCCCGGTCAGACGGTTCAGTGTGGAGTGCGGGCTCAACCACTCGGAGTCGAGCGAGTCTAAGAGCTCCTTCATGGAAATCTCGCCAGTCGCCGGTCGCGTCTGGTGGGCCGCGTTGTCCCGCACGCGATGCTGTCATTCCTCAGCTACCTTGGCCTCCCTGTCGAGCAGCGGGCGATCGGTTTTCCGCGTCTTTGGGTTGAGACGGACACTCATGTCGTTGAACGCACCGTTCTCGGGTCACTACTGTCATCCCGTTGTGTTGTTGCAAGGTTGCTCATCGGCGCGATGTTCGCCATCGCGACTTCGGCCGGCTCGTCAACGGCAACGCGACTAGCGTTGATCACTGTGATTGAACCAATTTTTTCTCTCGGAGTACAGGCTGTGTGCCTGCGACGCAGCAACTGTGCTTTCAAAGTCGCTGTCATGATCCGAGACCTGCTTATGAAGCGGCTCCGATCAGCATCCGGCTCTGTCACCCGGATGCGCTTATTTTGAATGTTTCTCCATTGAGTGAGCACAAAGGCCAGGAGGCGTTTAAACTCATCGTCGTCTTCGACCTCGGTGAGTTCTGAGCAAAGCACCTGCGTGGCTCGGAGCGCCTCTCCAGACTTCTCGAGTGACGATTGGCCGCCGGGGCGCTCACTAGGTTGACCCTCGAAAGTGTTGAACACGACGCGCCGCACGCGAGTCACCTCTATCGGTGCATGCAGCCATTTATCGCCACACAATGCAAAACAGAAAGTCAGTACATTGGCAATACATGTACGGTTGACGGTCAATACATATACAATACTCTTCACGCTGTTCGATACCGTAGATCAATGCGCATCAGAGGAATCACTGAGCCAGACTAGCATGTCGCTTTCCGGGCGACCATCGCATGACGAAAAAGGAGTTTATCACGGCTGCGAAAGCGCAGTCGCACGTCCACGCCTTGGAACAGACACAGTGGGACTTACTCTCACTCTCCACAATGGCAAACCCCACCTCGCTCGCGTCGATCGTGTAGTCGTCAAAGTTTCCCACTCCGGCTTTGTACTCGCCTCCACTTGAGCTGCAACGTAGTACGTCGTAAACGTGAGGACTTGGGCCGTCTCTTCATGGTAGTTCGAGTTCACAAACCGGCCATCGCGGAGTCTTCGATGTTCGTTCTCATGTCATCTCTCCAACGACAGCAGCGCTTCGAAGCAGCGCGACATGCTCGCGTTCCCGTCCATGCCGTGCTTCAACTTGCCGAAAAAGCTCTCGAGGGCGGTGTTCGTGTGCGTCCGGAAGTGCGGGAGCCTCGCGCGCTTGGACATGACCCAGGCGTCGGTACATGTGCTCCAATTCCGCTCCGTGCACTCAAAGAACGACGTGAAGCCGAGGCGGGTGCACGGTGCACGGTGCACTCATCGACGTGCGATTCGCTTCATACTCATCACTCGTCCGTGCGTACACCATGCTGTGTACGAGAGCGTCGACAGCACGGTGTTCCTCCGCCGAGATCCGTTCGTACTCTGGCTTGCGCGACGCGACTTTGAGCCACTTGAGGACGTGGAAATTGCAGATCAGGATCCTCGCTTCGGGAAAGAACGACTGCAGCACGCGCATCTCATTGAGATTTGTCGACGATGATCCCTTGGACGAGTTTGGCGGTGCCCGGATTCGCCTGGACGAAGTGCTTCAGCGCGCGCGTCATGTGCCAGTCGGCGTTCGTCTCGAGCAGGCTGTGTTGCACCACCTGGCCTTCGCCGTACTCGTCGACTGTCATCAGCGTGTACAGTTGGTAGTTGTACCTGGACAGTGCAATGACAATACATGATCAATACATTTTTCCATGTCGAATACATGGAAAAACCTTTCGAATGTCGCACTGATACGTAGCCATTTCTGCGACGACTCACCGGTTCGTCTTGTGGGTGGAGTCGACGAGCAATAGCTCGGGGAAGCGCGCCCGCGTTTCCCGCATCAGACGCCTGTCTCGCGGCGCGCTGTCTGGTCCACCATTGCGATGTTCAGCTCGTCCTCAGTCACGAAGGCAGCGATTGGCATTGCGACAGTGTAACGGGGTCACCGTACACACCCGAGTAGGTACGTTCCTAGTTCTAATTGGGAGCGTCCTTATTCGGACATCCCTAGGATTTTCTCCCTTATGTAGTCGGAAACCTCCCATTGGCTGAAGGAATGGTCCCTTTTGCCAATCATGAGGCTCCCTCTAATGGGTGGCTCTGAGTAGCCTTAGAATCCCTTGATTTCAACACTAGTTTAAAAAACCAAAACATAATAAAAGATCACAGTTGAAAATACCCGCTTTAGCACAGACTCGGTCGTCTGTGCTCCCGCTTCCTCACGCGCACGTGTACGCTAAAGCCACGGAGCCTCGCCCTGTGACAGACAGCGTCGTCGTCGTCCTTCGTTGCCGTCTTCGACCAGTGTTGGTCCCCGATGTTGTCGACGCCTTTTCGCACGACGTTCTCGCCCTTCTTGAGAAGAAAGTCGTAGATGCCGGAGCGCTTGGCGCCTGTCCGCACCATCTCGCCGACAGTCGCAAGTGTAGCCGGATCCTTGACTCCTCGAGACGAAGGGTGTGCGATGATCGCCTCGTCGCTGACCTTGTGGCTGTGCGAGTACGTCCCGTTCTTGATCCGGAGGCACCACTCGCCGCCACCCATTGCCTTCTGCACTACGAACCTGAAGGGACAGTCCGTCGACAGTACGCACTGACGCAGCCGCTTGTGATCGCCACAGTATCTTGAGCTCCAGCCGTGCGTACAGATGTACGTTCGCTGGTAGACATGCCAGCTCGAAGGAACCAGCAGAACGACCTCGCCTCGCTTGGCCGCCTTGCTTCGCATGACGCCCTTGTTTCGGTTCTCGCAGCTGACATTTTCCTGCACCCGGATCAGCTGCTTCGTCTACTCGCTGTACTGCTGTAAGTACTCTGTCCATGTCTCCCAGTCGCGGTGCAGCTCGTCGGTGTCTGTGCCGACACCAACTCGCCGAGCACCTGAACGGTACACTATAAGGCACAGCCGCGTCGGAACTGTCGTCTTCATCCTCTTCACTGCTGAACAGCTTCTCGATGCGATCCCTGGCGCTGCGTGCTTGAGCTCGTCGCTTACGTGTTGCGCGCTCTCCGTCGACCCAAGCGCTGACTCCGAACCTGCCAAACGCAGATGTTGGAGCAGACGTGCGGTTAGGAGCCGCACGTGCGTGCTAATGCCGCGGACTACGCCGCAGCTTGTCTTCTTCCGCCACCGCCGGAACATTCAAAGCCAGCGGATGCAGCCGAGGGCTCCGGTGAAGACCGTCTCCACACTCGGCCACCGTGTCGTCCGGCGATGCCAATACTTTCAACGCAAGCGGGTACAGGCTAGGGCTGCGGCGAGCGGATGCTGCTTGAGAGATACTTTAAGTTGAGGTCGACGCGCTGCTGCTTGGTTCAGACTCAACATCGTGCGTAGCTGAAAATGCACAAAATAGACAGTGCGCCGGCAAACTTGGGATAATGGGTACATCATCGCGTGTCACACCTGCGTTATCGTCTTTTTCGTTCTCAGCATCACCCTTTCTCGCGTATAAGCTCTTGCTAGCTATTGCGTCGCTATTTTAGACTTTGGGTGATTCACGCCTGCCACACACGTCACCAAAAGCACGCCAAACATGTCAGCACGCAAAAAAGCGCACCTCTGAACCCAGAACACCATCAATCACACGCCAGCACCGCTGACACACTCTCCGGGCTCTCTGACTCGCTTCTGACACTTAAGGAAGTTCACGCCTGCCGCAAACTACACCCGCAGCATGTTCAGACACGTCACCACGCAGAAAAGCGCATGTCTGGATCCCGAAATGGCGCCAAATCACGCACCAGCCCCGGCGACACACGTTCCGAGCTCTCTGACTCGTTTCAAACGTCTCAGGAAGGTCACGTCTGCCGCAAACGATACCAACAGAACGTTCAAACATCTCAGCGCACGCAGAGCCATCATATCACGCTAGCACGCACGCACCGTGAGCTACTCGAAACCGCACTTCTTTTCGATCCCACCAAAACTAAAATGAGCGGCTGAAACGCATCGAATGTGAATTTTAACAACCGTCGCGCACTGACCACTCATTTCGTGCGACACTTGTGCAACGAACGTTTCTGAATCTCTGTGAATACTTGTTGTTGTTGAATCTGAGGTCTATTAGGATGCTCCATCCTGTGGTGTGATCTACTAGTAGCTGTACGCAATCTGCATACATGTAACATATCCTAGCAATCCCCTGCGCCGCAGCCGCGTAAGCGGCTGGCGCCCCTTGGGGCGTTGCGGCAGGCGAGTTGTCGTCCATCCAGCTCCGCTAGTATCTCCTGGTCGTCGTGACAGTCGCACTGGTTGACGGTCGGCCCATGGGACGACGTCATTCTCCAGTCAGTCTTGCGAACCTTGGAGGAGCTGGCTGCCCATTCGCCAGATGTCCTGAGCCGGCTGCGCCGCATCCATCGCAGAATTCGAGAGTAAGCCTGCCATCTAGTTATGGCAGCTGTAGTGGTGCTCGCAAGAGCTCACACCCGCCTTGTCCGCTAAGACTCATGCAGTAGCGTATAGAAGCTGCAGCTGTTGGCTGCCCGGTGGTCGGTGGGTTCGCATCTGTGTGAGTATCAGTTGACTGTCTCCAATGACGTGTCCCCCGCCCATCAGCATCCGCCCCGCCGCTGCCAGCCGATGCAAGGACCGCGGTACTCGCCTGATTGTCCGTTGTGCGTGTGTCAACGTATGACATACACGCTGCCCAGATGATCGTCGCGTCCCGCGACACTGGATCAACCCGCGCGATGATACCCCCAGACCATCCCAGCCCTAAGTTGGAACGGGAGCCCCCGCCAAACAGCAACATGTGCGTCACTCTTTCCAAGGTCATGTCCACGCGAAGGGAACCCTGCCACTGAACCGACTCCAGAGCACCTCCAGCACCTGCAGCCGCGCGCCATGATTCAAGCCTCTCCGATCACCGAGCGCCTGTAGGCGTCGACGAGCCGCCCGCTGCGCCGCCCATAATGCTGCCTCCACTCTACCGACCAGTGCAGCGGCATTCCAAGGCCCTGTCGAGTCGAGTCTCGCCTCCCGCTTGAACTGGTCTATTGTCCGGAGCACCGCTAGTACATGGCTTCGCCACACGTGTCGGACCTTCTCGTGCGCAAGCAGTGCCGCTGCTGTGACTGCGCGTGCCGTATCCGGGGCCCCAGGAGCACCTCAAGTGTGATCGGTTCAGAAGTACCGAACCAGCTGCGGCAGCACGAGCCCAAAGATTGCCCTCACGACCCTGGGCGTCTTGAGATCGTCCACTGTGGCCACTCCAAAGTATGCTGTCCTCTTCCACAGCCGTATCACGGTGCATCAAGCGTGGCCCGCGATCGGGCACTTTCAGTAGGTGTGAAGTGCAGAATTCGCTGCAACTTCGTCGCATTGAGCGGCGGGGCAACCTGTGCGTCCTTGCGATGTCCCCCCCGCGCTGACCCTCCATGCTTTGATGCGATGGAATCGGTTGCACAGGCCACTCGCCACACCGACAATGCTGAACGAGTCCTGCCACTTGACCATGTCCAGTGCTGCTGCGATGTCTGGGTGAATCCTGCGTCACGTCCTTGCCATGCGGAGACCTGAGCCTGAGCCCTCAGCTGCTAGTTTGACACTAAGCGAGCGCGTCCAGCTGTTCCGGGAGGAGCAGCAATAACCCATGGCGTCACCGTCCTTGTCCCCCTTGGATCATGGTGCATCCGTGGACGTGGTGCTGTGGGTTGCAGTCGCTGGATCAGCGAGTCAATCTGATCCCAGGAGAGGACAATCCCCACGCATCGTCTCGGCGCCGGGAATCGTTCACACAACAGCCCCATGCTGTCTTGGGTAGTCGACAATAATCATGTGTACATGGCTGGGTGCGTTAGGAAGAGGCTGTCCGTTGGTGGCGGTGGGCGGAGCAAGTCCGAGTAATTAGTGATCACCACGTCGCAGAGTCGCAGAACTGTTCCACCGCTCTCGGTGGCAGCGGGTACGAAGCGGCAATGCATCGGAAGGACACCACATTCAGTGCCACGGACCTGTGGCATAGTCGGCTTCAGTGAAAATATCGAAGATACTCGAGCGATCAGGGCGGGATCAGACCTCGGCCAAACTGACGCAAGAAGGTAGAACCAAAATGATGACGCGCTGGTGAAGAGTGACGTCACCCCGGGTGTCGCAATCGACAAGGTGCTCTCGGTGATCTTGGACTCCATGGTCCCCGTCGAGCAAAGGCATTCGGGGATCAGCATTCGGGGATCCTCATTCGGTGAAGTCCATCGGTGATCGACCAACGACGAACGGCGACCCTATGGACACATGCTGCGACCAACGGGTCTGACGCTACGGAGGTACTCGGTCGTACCTGCTCGGCGATCGACTCTCGCCAAACGCACTCGAGCATCAGTGATCGGTGAAGCTCGTCGGCCATCAAGCCGGCTGGATATGTTGAAGTATGGAGAAAAGATCCGGTGAGAATGATGACGGCCGAAGAACGCAATCCAGGATGGGCACGCACGAAGACACAAGAAAGGCAACACAAGAACACGTACCCGCAGCCAACGACATCGATCGAGACGATTTGACTTAGCTTTTGTATGTTTGCATGCTTACACCTTAACCAACAATCTCACTTTCCAATTCCCCACCAAGCCACCAAGTGCAACGCCGCCCCCAGTCTCAGTGCAGACACCGACGCCCCCACGGACCGAGACGACATCAAGGTGCGTGGGTGCGCGATGGTGTTGCCTAAGGGGCCGTGTCGGTGTTATGGGGCGTGAGAGCCGTTGTGTTAGTGAAGCGTATTCGAGTGTTTGTGGTCTGGTTTGCCATTTGGATGGATGCGAGTATGATTACATGTGTTTGCCCGCGTATGCGAGTAAGTGCGAGTGGTTGTGTACGCGTGTGTCTACTTGACCGATTGGTTCTTCGAGAGTGTCGTATGATATCTAGTGACAATACTTTTACCGAATGTGCTTGGTCGAATGTCCTCTGAGGAGACTTTTGATGGAGTGTGTGCGTGTTCGGTGATGAACGTGGTTGCTAAGCGTCATGGCGATGCTACCCGAGACAAGCTCACGAGTGCGATTTGCTCGCGTATCGATAAGAGGTCTCAGGGTCAAGAAGGCACCTGTTTTGAGCGTCAAGAGCGTGTTGTTTACTTTTTCTAAGACTTTAAAGACTGTAACATGTTCCCCGATTGACTGAGTGAAGCGGCCTAGAAGCAACCGAAAGGTGGTTGACGTGGTGTGACTATCCATAGCGTGCTCGGTCGATTGGGGGTCGGCGGTCGTCGTGACTCCAAAGGGAGACTGCGGCCGTGACGGGGCGTGGTGAGACATTCATAGCGCTTTGCCCGAGTGGTGGTACCCGACAGCCACCAGGTAACGTTTCCTTGTATCGCCAAACAACACCTTAGTGAATTACTAGTGTGGGTTGACCGAATCAGGCATGGTTTGATTTACTGGATGCGACATGGACATGGGAGTGCCCTTTGAACGAATTAGTATGCCGTGTGCATTGCTCCTACCGAGTGCACGGTGTGCGTTGGACCAAACAGGCCACACCGAATGTCATTCGATGGGGAAAACCGAATGAGAGGACATCTGGCGACAGCCAAATGAATGCGAATGAGTCTCTCTATTTACCCCAGCATGGTGTGCCGTTTGACGCCGTCACCAAGCCACTTCAGTGTGGCTCGGGGGATGGCCGAATCCGGCTAAGGGCTCCTGGGTCTTTGACCCGGTGGCTGTGTGAGTGAGGACACTATGCCACAAATAGCCATTCCACAACGTCTCGCAAGTGCCGCGCTCCTCGGAACTGTGTGCGAACTGCAGGTCTTGAGGAGTCGGTGCTGGCACAGACCGGCATGGCGCTTTCAGTCAGTCCCACAAACGGGACCCACTTACGCAGGCAGATTCTCCTGTCGGTCTTGTGCATGTAACGCAACGTCCGGATTTCGGGAATCCACGGGGTGTAGTAGCGCGTCCACCAGCTCCCAGACCACCTGCCAGGCAGGTCGCTGCTACGCAGCAGGCGTAGTAATGTAGCAATGCCTTTCCGTCCATCAGCCCCTCTGTCAATGGTCGCGCTTGCCTGGAGCGCGCTGATGCCACGTTTCCAGTGTGCGGTACACCATCGTGACTGCCTCCCAGTCCGATCCGGCTCGATGAACCTGGTCGCCCCCATGGAGTTCACTTCGCTTGGCGAAGCCAGAATTTGGCCGATGGCCATGTGGACTGCGGATCGGCCATCTGACCACCGAGTTGCCGTCTTTGCCGCACTCCGCTGCAGCCAGTCATGGACGTTGACTTCTCCCATTCCGCCCTCTGCCCGCGGCAGCTGACTCACTTCTTGGCTCACGTGGGCTCATCCTCCGCGTTGAGCTGCAGCGGCAAACCGGTCCAGTATTACCGCCCTACCACGTGAGAGACTGACTTGGACACGAACGCCAACAGGAAGGCTCGTATCGCGGACGCCGTCGTTCTGTCATCGCAACCATCGGGTTCTGGCACATACCTGGCGCGTAACGCTGGCAGATTCAGAAAGCCGTGGTGCAGCCAAGTCTGAAAGTTCACCGCGAGCATCGCAACCATCTGGCGGCGGTAGAATATGGCTTCGCGGACATGTAACTTGCTCGTACTGATGTTGGAGTAGCGCAGGTCGCGCCACTTCACCGCATGTAGTGCGTATAAGAAGCACAACCCGTCGCCAGGGACGTTCACGACCCTGGCCTTCAAGACCTCCAGCCACTCGGAGAGTGTGGCAAGTGCCCGAGGTTCCAGGAAGTGTGGGTCCGGCTGACTGGCTTCCGAGATCGTATCAGCAGGTGAGCTCGTGTCCGGGAGGCAATCCTGCTCCAAGCTGCCGTTGTAGGGTGTCGATGCGGTTGAAGCAGTTCTGTCCCCTTCGATCTCTTCCCCCGCCTCATGTTCCGCACGAGCAGCTCCACTAGCCTGCTTCGCATCTGCAGATGGCGCCTGCGCATACGGGGCGGAGTCGATCGCCGGAGTGGCTGCCTGAACAACGTACTGCCGTTCACGCGGCTCCGCAGCCCGTCTGGGTTCTGGAGAAAAGAAATGCGGCACAGTGAGCTGCGTTCCCGCATCCGGGTTGCGTCGTCGAATGGGAGCCGCCAAATGCTGGTCCGAATTGTTCACCCGTGGGGGGAGGGGGTTCACTGGCGGCAGTGCTCGCTAACCATGAACGGGTTCCCGTGCACCAACTGTACGATGGTGGGTGTTCGCTCGGGCTGTGCGAGTCGGCGACTGGTCCGACGACCCGCACGCTGGATTAATTGTGAGAGCCCGTCCCTTCTTCCCTGGTGGTCCAGCCATGACGGCGTCAACGAGGACTTTGTCCATCACCTCTGCCAGCACCGGCGCCTGTGCAGTCATCGCCCGCTCGGGGTTCTCGCCGTGTCCCGGGTTTCCAGACGCAGCCGGCTGGTTGCCTTCGTTGGTGGCCTTTTCAAGCTTGAGTGCAGCCTGGAAGCTCGATTCAAAAGGCCGAACAGCTGCTGGCTCGTTGCCCACGTCACTTCCCGACGCGTCCTGGTTCCCGAGACGGCTACCTGGCGATGTCACTAGTGTCACTGCTGGTGTCGCATCCGGATTAGTGTCCACTGCCTGGGCTGTGTCTGGCACTTCCGCGTCATACAGCGGTGAGCCTACCGTCCCATCGTCCGTCCAGGCGCTTCAGCGTCCACGTTGTTGAAAGCGTAGCCGGCTTCTTCTTATCCACGGATCTTCAACCCGTGCATTTCGACGTCGCCCTCGTCTTCGGCATCATGACCGCTGGTATGCGGTCATGTCGTGTTTGACCTAATCAGTCCCACGCAGATTTTTACGGATCTGCGCGCTGACCCACGCATGACGCTCATGGCGCTCCGCATTTGCCCTCGACGCATCTCGCTCCTCAACATTACCAGCACGCGGCTTGATCGTTTCCGTCGCCGCCGCAGCGGCAGCCTTGGCTACCGCTCGAGATGCCGCCTTAGCGGCCTGGATACGTTCGTGTTCCTTCTCCGTCCGCAGCCGTTCCGCATCTGTCGGCGGGAGGCATTTCCGCATCTTCTTTAGATTGCGCTTGAAGTCATGCAGACCTCGCGAGGGGTCAAGACTCGGCGATTCGTTCGCCGTTGCCTGCGCAACCCAACGATGTACCGAGCTGCCACATCGCTCGGGTTGGACTCTTTACAATCCTTGCGGAAGTTGGAGAGACTCAGACATGCTGATCAGAGGAATCGTCAGGATGCACGAGGGTGGTGGATAAGCACGTACTCCACTCGCTCTCCCCGATTGATACGGAGCATGTGCTTCCCGAGCAGTGCCCCCGGCCTTGTCATGGACGCGGAGGTGAACACCCACGCGTGTGGAGACAACATGTCTCCTCCCGAAGATTCGCGTGAGTGAACCTCTGGTGGGACGAGCCGCGAGGATCATCGCGTCTCTAACCGTCGCAGCGTCCAAATCCCCGCGTCCCAGCAAATGGACCTGATAGAGGAGATCGCGTGCCCCTTGATCAAAGCCGACATTCTCATCAGCTGTGGCCAGCGCGTCTGTAGCCAACAGCGTGAGGTTCTCACTTGGAAAGACAAGTGGCATGTTCGCCCAGCGGTCTCGCACCTCTCGTTTCACAAACCGAAACTAAACGATCTGTGATTTTCCATCACATTCGATGAGTGGCGCCTCCCGAAGGAAGCACCTCGCTTTGCGGTTCGCAGCAGTGCTTTCCTCGCTGCCTCGCAAAAGCGCGTGGCAGAAGTGGCAGCGCGTCCCCACAACACGAAGAGTGAAGCCGACAGGCAGCTTCGAGTAGAGGCGAAAGCCGAGGTGGCGACGGTGGAAGTCGAGGAGGTGAGCTCGTTTTGCCGAGACGTGGGTCTCAGACAGGAAGAGAGGAGGCGCTTCGAGCGAGATGACACCTGCTTCCCAGGAGTACAGCCTGTCCATCTCCATCCCCCTCAAGGTACGTTGGTGACCATCCAGGCGAAGCCTGTAAATTCCTCGTGCCAATTCACACAGGGGTCAGTGCCTCTCGGATTCAACCTCGTCGTTTTGCACGTGATCTTGATCGGACTCCTCTTAGCTTGCCTCCTGAGGGAGTGGAACGCCTGTCGTCAGGGACTCGCGCAGTCGCGCGGTCCCAGCCGTGGAGCACACGTTACGCGTCCCGGAAATGGCGCCGCATGGCTGAACAGTTGCCTTCTTTTCTGGCCGCGTGACAGGAGCAGTCTGCGGCGCGGCGCTGGTGATGATAGGTGGCTTTGTTTCTGCTGGTTGCTTCTTCGAGCGCTTTCCGTAGTTGTTGGAGATCCTTATGTCCTACACGCAGGTGGGAGCGCCGGCCCGGGCAGTAGTCTTTGCGGCCCACTTACGCACCTCCCCGAGCTGGGAGTAGGAGGTTTGGGGGCCGCCAAGGCGCTGCCATCATGAGAGTCGTCTAGAGGTTCCTCCTTCCCAGAAGCAGCAGCGGAGCCGGTGTCATTCGATGAGTCGTCATCGCGCGGTACTTCCACGTCTGCGTTCTGGCTGTTTACTTGCGACAGGCTGGGTTGCGTGGGCACATGCGGATCCTCCACCGAGCTCGTGACTGCCTCGCCGCTCCGCGACAGTTAGTCTTGGTCATCCTCAACGGCAGGAGCGTTAATTCCACCGCCTGGGTCCGCCACGTCGTCGCCGCGTGACATCGTTGCCTGGAGATTTAACGATCGTCAGGAAAGGTTACGTCGTGGCTCTTGCATGAGCTTGATATGCTTGAGCCGGAGAGTCGTGTGCGGTTGGCCGCAAATTTGGAAGTGTTGCGCATACTTGCTTCGCGCGACAAACGCTGGCCACTCTTTCTGATCATGAAGCTCCTCATCGCGTCCAACTGCTGTCGACTTTGAACGCCTCCCGGACAGATCAACTCCGGCAACTTCTTCGACATCGAGTGCGACGATGCCATGACCGGCGGGCTATACAATTTCACGATCATGCAGCTGCAAGAACTGGTCATGAAGCTTCGTCTCCCATCGCCGACGCTGATGACGCTGATAAGAGTTGTGGTTCCTACCGTGGAGGCTCTGGCGGTGGTGTGTCGAAGCCATTCCGAGCCGTCTAGACTGCCCGCCGTAGCCAACGAGTTTGGCAGGTCAGGTGCAGCTTACAACCGTGTTGCCCGCCATGTCATTTACTTGCTCCACCAAGAGCACCACTCCACCCTCTTCTTTAACACCCAGCTCATCGAATCGATGGCAGAGACGTAATGTCGTGCTGCCACCGCTCGTGGAGCACCGCTCTTGGCACGCGCCTGATCCACCTCTTTCCGGTAGAAATTTCATTTGTGCTCTGGGTCCACTTGCTCACACTCAAGTCTGTTTTCTGAGGGACTCGAACTTCTCACATTTGCCGTCAATCATGGCGCTCACAGCATTTGCAGTCGATTCCGCCACATCACCGAGACGTTCGGGCTTCGTGAAGTTTTTGCAGGGCAAGCGCTCTTCGCCGACGACAAGCGATTATTCTTCGCTTAGCTAATGGTGCGATTCTTGTCGGCTGTAGCGCTGTTGTCGGAATCGAGGTAGGAAGCTTCTCGTGAGTCTGCGAAGTAGCGCACCGGACGATTCGAGAGGAGAGTTCATTGCCGCTTCCACGCTGCGACGCGCGCCGCGCTGTTATTTCTAATTATCGCGTGTTATCCTCAGTATCCTGGAGCGACTCTTCTCTCTCTCCGTACAGATTCGTGCTGCCCCATGCACGCATCAAGGCCTTCTTTTCGTCACGAAAGCTACCGAATAACTCGTCGAAACGTGTTCACAACACAAGGCAGCTTCTGTACGTGATAACCCAGGGGTCGCACGGCGCTGGTCCGCTTCAGCGCCAAACATCTTAGTTACGCCGTCACAGTATTATACGCGCACTCCCACAGTTTAAGTATATTTACTGCCCGCAACAGAATGATGTCCTCGCTAGTGTTAAAGTTATTGCGCGTTGTTGGCGTCTCGCGCGTGCTCGTCAGATCAGGCTCGCCACTTTCGTCGGCCACCATTGAGCATTGCTTGAGCTTCCTGTAAAACTCAACTGATCTGGAAAGGTCGGAATTTGGAACTGCACTAAAGTGTCTCAGATTACAAATTGTATGAAACTGAAATTCATGAAACTGAAATTCATACAATTTGAAATCTGAAGCAATTCATTGCAGCTCCAAATTCCTACCTTTCCAGATCAGTTGAGTTTCACACGAAGCACAAGCAAAGCAAAAGATCGTTCATGTCCACATTCATCCATTTAATGGATGAATGTGGACATAACGATCTTTTGCTTACTATTTCGATAATCAGAGAACTGAAAATTTCAGTTCTCTGATTATCGAAATAGTAAGATATATCAATTACATAAGTTGATAATTGGACCGAAATGTCAACTCATCAATGAGTAAGACACACGCACCCACAACGACATACACACCCACAATGACATACCGCCCTTGCATACCTTTAACCATACGGAAACGAGTGTGGACGTAGGCACAATCATTCATGCAACCATTCAGGCAGGAACTGCACACAGAGCACCAACATAAGGTTGGTTTGCTCTGTTTTCATACTTCACACGTGTGACACAAGTGTCTTGCGGTCCCGGATGTCGCATGTGGCCATGCCTTCATTGATCTCCAGACATGCGGAGTGGCTTGGCATCACTCAATCCCCCTTCAGCGCGCGAGAGGAAATGCCGTCCAGCCTTCGCACGAGCGTGAGTGGCAGCACCGGCACGCAGTGCGTCGACCTGTACGTGGAGAAAGTGATGGTGCCGCGCGTCGTGCTGCTGTCGATGCTCGCGGGGCTAGCGGCTGTGGTCGTGTTCGCGGCCCGCCATTATTGTTGTCGACGTCGATGCCGCCCTCTGCAACGTGCTGTAATTGGTAACGACGTAGGAGCGGCGTCGCCGCCTTCGAAGCCGCTGAACCAAGACACGCGGCTGATGACGTGGTCCGCGGGGTTGCTCTGCGGCGGCGCTGTCTGGACCGCCATCTTCTTGTTAAGCTTCCAGTCCTACGACTTTCACACAAGTGGTGGTTCGTCCACGTCGCTCAGTCGCCCACGCGTCGTCTTCAGCTTCACGACGATCTCTGAGGGCATCACGAAGCTCCAGCCGACGCTTGACGCGCTCGTCTCGCAGGACGGACCGGGCTTTGACGCAGTGTACGTCATCGTGCCACGCGCGTACCGCGGGTCGCCAGTCGCTATTCCGTCCTGGCTCGTCCCAGACGCCAGCGCACTGAACCGCTCGGACTTTTT
>JAASFJ010000190.1:0-34009 GCA_023333755.1 Globisporangium uncinulatum | reverse complement strand
TCGAAGAGGAGGACTTAGGCCATTGAAGGGGAATCGGAAACTGGATTGTTGGACCGGCTTCTTTTGGCCGGTCCTTAAAAGACCACCCTCCAATTTAATAGAGGGCAACCTACCAAAACTAATAGACTCCTAATCTGACCCTACGTGGTACACACTAACCTACAAAATGCAATATGCAGAAAGCTAAGCTGAACCATCACCGGATAACCGGGCCTTGTCCGGATACGCTGCGAATTTCCCTTTCGGGTCTGGCGCGCGCGGGCGCGGGCGCACTATTTCACATTTCTGGTCCCTTGATACGATTGCCCAGCGGATGAAGCCGCCGAGGTGGTTGTTGCGCTAGTAGAGCACGTCGATCGCCTCACCTGCTTTGAACGACGTGGACTTGCCTGGCGTCTTGTGGGACACCTGCAACAGCGGGCCACAAACGCGGCCTGGTGGCGGAGAGCGCGTGGTCCACGCGCAGTAGCAGCTCTCGGAACACGCGTCCGCTTGCCGCCGTCACCCAGCGTACAAGCGACAGCGCACAACGAACTTGGGAAAGAGAGTTGCCTTCGATCAGAAGCGAGAAGCGACAAAGCAGCGTCCGCTCGGGCATCGGCGCTGTCGTGACTCCATCGCCGCGTTCTCCGCCTCTTGCACGTTGCTCTTACTGGCAGCGGCTGCAACTGCAGCAGCGTTTGCACCCATACAAACTCTGAATGTATGTTTTGGTATGTTTAGAGACAGTTGAGAGGGCTGAACTGTTCGTCAACTGTGCCAAAACGTTTAAGAATGTTTTCGAACAGTTGAGCAAAACGTTTACTGCTCAAAATCTTCTTTAGCCATGAGTGCCGTTTTTCAGAAAAATGGCACTCATGGCGCACTTCCGGGACGCTGAGAGTGCTTGATATCTCAACAACCATGACGATCTAGCTAATGAAACTTTGGTGGGTTTCATCAAACATACTGATGAACATGCTCTCCAAGTTCGAGCCCAATCGACAAAGGACTTGTGAAGTTAGCATTTTTGACCGCATACTTGAGGGTTCACTTCTTACAGAGATTGATGATTAAAACGTACTTAAACGACAATACACCGTCGTGTTCCGTATCCGACGATGTTCAACATCTTGGAAAACCTGGACCTTGAACTTGCGCCACCTGTGACGGCAGTGGTGCCACACCCTTCCAATCCACCTGTCAACGAGGTCGCGGCTTGAGACCTGGTCAATCGGCCTCTGTTCGATGTGGCATCGACTTTGTCAACCGTCAGACAGCCAAAGGTCAAGCAACGGTCATGCAAGGGCCAATCGATTAGCCTGGCTCCAAGACTTGCTCCAGTCCATAATGTTCCTGGTTGATTCCGATCGGTGGACCAGTGACCTTGCATGAAAAACCAGCAAGAGCAGTGCGACAGCGGACTTAATATCGGGTTTGTGATTGTTCCCACCAAACCACTTCTCAGGCAGTGGCTGATCTGAGTACAGAAGTGTGGCGGTGCCCGTCACCAGCGCGCGGTACGTACGAGTTCAACATCTGTGACATAGGGTCTGTGATACCCGAGTATCAGCAAGTCAGCATGCTCGCTCAATGTACACGTCCGCAAGGACCAAAGATGGCGAAAGGTTGCAGCGATAAAGTGGTAAGCAGAGACGTGGGCGGAGAACGTGAAGCACACGTGATCTTTCCGCCATCGCTCTCCTGGGCATCGAGCGCCTCCTTCAAAGGAGCTCGCAGACACAATAAGTTCCTTCCTTGTGCGACTTTGCCTGACGAACCGCGATCTACAACACTTGATAATGCGCGTGTACGGAACGTGTACTAGTACAGTACCGGTACCTAATTGAACACAGCACCGGTACCAATCATCGCGTGCTTTGGTTTGCTGATTGGTGGGATGAACCACCTCAGTCGGTCAGCAACGCGATGCGACCACAGGAGTTCCTCACTTCCCCTTAGCGTGCCACTCACTGCTGACGGCTTCGGGTTGTGATTTGGTCGCGAAAGAACGCAAAGTATCAACTAGCTCCATCTGAGCTGTGCAAACTTCAAGGACCGATCCTACGTGGCGCGGCGTGACGCGGGACGGGTTTGGTTCGTCTCGGGTTGAATGGCGAGGAAGCACCAACTGGCTGTGGACATGCACAGACTGATTCGACCACGTAACATCGAGCACGACTGTGTAGACACCGGAGCTCCGCTTGTATGTCCGGACCACAGAAGCCGCGCCATACCTCAACTCTCACTTGCCAATCCGCATCGAAGCGCACACGCACACAAGGTCCGAAGAGAGTGTGAGCCCACGCCATTCTGCAGCCAACCACTAAGTCCACGATGCTTTCTCCTCGCACTGCCCTCGCGTTCGTAACCGCGCTGGCTGTGTCCTGCTGCGGCAGCTCGCTCGCGCAACTCCAGCTCAATGACGCGAACGTCACGGTGGCGCCGAAGGGGGACTTCCAGCTCTTCGCCGCGATGTCGACCGAGGCGCCGCCGTCGACGCTGTTTCCGTACACGAACCGGCACAGCACGTTCCTGCCGCCTCGCTTCATCGCCGCTGGTATCGTCGGTACGAAGGCGATTCCGACGAACAACTGGTGGGGGAACATGATTGCGTACACGACAGACGCGCAGGTGCAGCCCGCGTGGGTGAACCCGTACACGGTGCGTCCGCAGATCGTCCAAGCGCCGTACGGTCTCACGGTCAGCTACGCGTACCCGAGCCGAGCGTACGGCGGCGCGTCGGGCAACGGCAACGCGAACCGGTTCTACCTCCACGGTGCGCTAAGCGACTTCACGTTCTCCGCAGCCGAGTTCACGACCGCACCGGCGTTCGAGGTCTTTGGTTGGGATGACCTGAGCGTGCAGCTGCGCTTTGCGAGCGGCGCCGGCAAGTTCGAGTCGACACTGGTGAGCGGCATGGCGTTCGCGACGTCCAAGTACACGGCGCTGACACCGAGCTTCTCGACGATCTACGCGATCATCAGCATCAACGGGCAGAGCGCGGTCGCGGGCCAGGTGGTCACGAACACGCGGTTCGTGCTCGAGTTCAACAACGGTCAGAAGTGGACGCTCTACTTCTCTGCGACCGTGTCTCTGCGCGTGGACAACGGGTCGAAGCTCACGGCCACTGCGTCGTACACGGGCACGGCTCGCGTGGCGATGACGACGGTCGCAGCGACGCAGACGCAGGCCGACAACACGCGCAACTGCATCCTCGAGGGCGGCGACGTGGAGGCGCGTGACGAGAGCTCGTACTCGTACAACTGGAAGACGAGCGGCAACTGCGCGTCCGGACTGCTCCACTACGCGCAGATCCACCACGTGGATACGCTCGACCGCACGAGCGCCGCTGAGGCAGCAGGCGTCGAGGCGTTCTCGACTACACGCGGCAAGATGACGGGTCTCGTCACGAAGACGTCGCCGCCAGTGTGGCGCTTCACAGACACGCAGTCCGTTCCGGTCGACTTCTACCCTCCACGCAAGCCGGCAGCGAGCGTCGTCGCTGCACAGCGTATCAAAGAGACACTGACAGCCGACATCCGGGCTGCTTGGAGCATCCCTCTCGACGGCAGCTACTACTTCAACGGCAAGGCGGCGCAGAAGTATGCGTCGCTGTGCCTCATGGCTGCCGACTCGTCGGTCGTCGGCACGGACACGTCACTGCGTACTGAGTGCTTGACGAAGCTCAAGACCGTCCTGCTGCCGTTCGTAGACAACACGTGGACGAACAAGCTCAACTACGACACTGTGTACCGCGGCATCCTGAGCTCGGAAGGGTTCACGAAGAACGACGCGAACGCAGACTTTGGCAACACCATGTACAACGACCATCACTACCACTTTGGGTACTGGATCGTGACGGCAGCGATCGTGAACCGCCTCGAGCCGACGTGGTCTCGCATCGCGGACCTCAACCGCATGACGAGCTTCCTCATCCGCGACGTGGCGAACCCGTCGTGGAGCGACCCGAACTTCCCCAAGTTCCGCAACTTTGACTGGTACCGTGGCCACTCGTACTCGCACGGTGTGACGCCATTCGCGGACGGCAAGGACCAGGAGAGCACGTCCGAGGATGTAAACTTCCACTACGGCCTCGCGCTCTTCGGCCAAGTGACGAACGACGCCGACCTCACGCGCATCGGACGGCTCATGCTCAAGCTCGACGTGCGCGCTGTGAAGACCTACTTCCTCATGACGACGGCGAATGTGGCGCAGCCGGCCCAGATCCTCCCGAACAAGGTCACTGGCATCATGTTTGACAACAAGATCGACTACGCGACGTGGTTTAGCGCCGAAAAGTACGCGATCCACGGCATCCAGATGATCCCGATCTCGCCTGTGACCGAGTTCGTGCGCACGCGTCAGTTCGTGGACGAAGAGTGGAGCACAGTGTTGTCGCGCGAGCCGATTATCGTGAACAACGACCTGGCGAACACGTGGACGTCGCTGTTGTACGTCAACTACGCGACAGTGAACAAGGACGTCGCGATGACGAAGCTGCAGACTGCGGCGATGGACGACGGTCTCACGCGATCGTGGGCGTTATACATGGCGGCGACTCGTCCGTAGTGTTCAAGGGGCTCCAAGTGGTCTTTCATTTATCGAGACACTCGGACTGAAGAACCACGGATGGATATCGACGGCTTCCCGTTCTGAGTAGCCTGCGCGCCAGTTTTCTTCGCGATTTTGACGGCGACGGAGGCCCAGTGAGTGACTGCATTTGTGCATAGGAACTTCGTAGCTACAGACTGGTCGAGTTCCTCGGTCGATGTCCCTTGCGTACCCTACTGGTACACTGAACGAGGAGATGTTGTATTCATTGAGTGGTTTTTGGGGTTTGCGTGCATGTGTTCACGGCAGTACACTATTACACTTGTAATTGTGGTCTTTGGTGGTCCATTCCTGAGGCGCATTTTGGCTGGACAGCTGTGGCGACTGTTCCAAGTCTTGGGCGGTAAAGTACTCGAGCCGAAGTACTGCTGCGTCAATAGGCTTTGTTACTCTTTGAGTTTTTGCACAGCACAAGGGTGCACTGAGCGAATACAAGGAACATCGTGCAGGTGGAAGGCTTCTGGCTGGTGGAAGGCTTCTGTCGTTGAATCTCCAGTTCGGACTCGACAAATCCCATTCATGCCGTTCACTGGGGTCTCTGTTAAAGCATACGTGATTTTTTTCACGCTGTGTTTCACAGTTAGAATTCTGATACTGACAATGACTGAGCAATGTCGAAGCGACTGTGTCGTCCAGCGTGCCTTTAGCGAACTCCAAGACTGCAACAACAAGCTATGGCCGCCACCGCCTCCAGCGCCGTCGTGCGGAACCTGCAGCTCGTGCGCGCGAAAGTGACGCAGGCCACAGCTGCGAGTGCCTGGAAGCAGTCGGTGGGTAGTGCAACCATTTCCACTTTGTCCCTGCCCAACTGCTGTCTCTCACATGTGATGTCCCCGTTACAACACCAGTGCACGCTCGTGGCAGTGAGCAAAACCAAACCAGTGGAGGATCTGCGCGCCGCGTACGAACACGAGCAGCGCCACTTTGGTGAAAACTACGTGCGCCTTCTGTTCGTAGTGTGTGCGTATGTGTATGTGGGTGTTCTATCAGGCCATAACTGTGGGTCTGCTGGCTTCATTCCATCCAGATCCAAGAGCTGATCGAGAAGACGTCGCAGCTCCCAACAGACGTGCAGTGGCACTTTATCGGCCACGTGCAGTCGAACAAAGCCAAAGCGCTCGTACGCGACGTGCCGAACCTGTTCGTCGTCGAGACCGTGGACTCGGCCAAGATCGCGACCGCACTCGACAAAGCAGCAGGCGAGTTCCGCACATCGCCACTCAACGTTCTGTTGCAAGTAAACACCAGCGACGAAGCGCAAAAGAGCGGCACGACGTCGCTGGACGCAGCTGTCGCTCTCGCCCAGCACATTGTGCGTTCGTGCACCCACTTGAAGCTCACGGGACTCATGACAATCGGCCGCTACGACGATACTACGGCCGAGTGCTTTGAGCGCCTCGTGGCGACACGCAAGGCGGTCGCGGACGCCGTCGGGACGCCAGAGACGGCGCTCGAGCTCAGCATGGGCATGTCGGGTGACTATGAGCTCGCGGTGCGTCTTCCGTCCTCGTCCGGCCTGGTCATTGTGTTGTTTCTCTGTGTATAGAGGGAAGGGAAGGGTGGGGGCTGACTCTTTCTCTCTCTCTCTGGCCTCTCTCTCTCTATCACTTGCAGATCGCGTGTGGCAGTACGTTCGTCCGGGTCGGCTCGACCATCTTTGGCGACCGGAATTACGGCACCGCGTAGCTGTCGTTTGGTGCTCCGGAGCGTGAAGTGAAGGATACGACAGGCACTGAACGGATGAGATAGAGATGTAGAGTGCACACGGAGCTCCACCTACTCGAGCAGCTCGAATGCCAGGGCCGAGCGGAGCGTGAGCTTCCCGTCGCTGTTGCTCGTCGACCACGCGGCTGCCGCTTGTCGCGCAGCTTCTGTGGGCAGCAGCTCTAGTTCTAGTTCATCGCTTGTTTCTTTCTCCCTCTGCAGCCGCGTCGTCCACTGCGTCCCGACCAGCTGCTCCATGTCGACGTACGTCGTCTCTGGCTCGTTCGGGTACATCTCGCGCCACGTCTTGCCGGCCTGGCGCGCCAGTCGGTGCTTCTCTTCCACCTCTGCTCGCTGCGTCCGCCGCTTCGCATCCGTCTCGGCCGCCTTCTTCGCGCGCTCGGCCTTCCGCTGGTCCAGGATGTGCATTGACAACATGTCTTTGCGGTGGAACCGGTCCTCTGGGAGCTCTTCGTCGTCGTCGACCGGGTCCCACTTGGCCGGTAGCTTCTGGTAAGCTCTTCCAACTGAACTGCGATTGAACGAACGCGCGTCATCCTCTCGCGCATCCGAGAGCTCGAGGTGGAACATCTCAGCGAGCGAACGCGGCTCAACGGATTCGCTCGCTCGCTCCGGTGCCGCTGCTTCTCGCACACTGTCGACCACGTCGTCGTCGCTACGCAGTGCTTGTGCCAGCAGCCACGGAGCCGAGCCTTGGTCTGCAGTGCTAGCATCCCACGCCTTGTCGATCGCCATGCTCACACGGAGGAAGTTGGGAGCGCGACAGAGAGCGACGTGTGCAGAGTCCAGAACGACAGGGTATGGGAGGAATACGCCTGGCAGGCAGGCCACACGAAGACGATGCACGACGTCAACGCACAGATGACACCCATCCATCAACGCAACAAGCTCCACCAACGCACTCAAGTCGTGGTGGCCGAACGCTGTGACGCTCAGCAGCTCTGGCTGCAGCTTCAACGACACGTCGTCCGCCGACGTGACTGGCGCCTCGAACGAGACGGTCACTTCGAGTGCGTCGCCAGCTTGCGCGAGGACGTCGGGCGACAGCGCCGTCCCGCTCTTGTTGACAGCCGGGACGCGCGCACAGCGTTTGCTGCTCACACGCTCGCCAGTGACCAGGACGACTTCGCAGATCTCGACCCGCGCACTCGACGGGTTGCTGGCAGCCACACGGCGCTGCGTCGACGCCTCAAGCGACAGCGGACTGTCGGCTGTCGGGGCCGCACTGCCGCGTCCACTCGCGACCTCTTGGATGATCGGTGTCTGAGTCTTGCGGATGTAGTGCTGCGGTGGCGGCAGGTCTCCGCGATACGACAAGCGCGGGAGCTTGTAGCGCGCGTCGAGCTGAATTTTGTACTGCCTCCCGTCCAGTGCATTCCACATGCGTTCGTTACGTTAGTAGAGTATACTACAGTAGTGAGTGTGGCGACTGGTGGAAGCTCAGCAGTGCGTTTCGTTCGTCACCTTCTGGTCAATGTACTCGAGCGCGAGCTCGCACACAAAGTGGCGGAACGCGCCCGTCGCGTCCTGGCGGCAGTCGTCGACCACTTGCGTGTTCACTGCGACGTCGAACGCTAGCGCAGCGACGCCTTTCTTGTCGACCACTTCGTGCGGCGCTCCGAGGCTCAGTGGGACGTGGACGCCCTGTTTCAGGATGTATGGAGAACACGAGTCACCACAACCCCACGTCGTCTTGAGTCAGTGACTTGATACCGGACCGAGAGCTTCCATACGCGACTGACGGAGCCTGGAGTGGCTGCCCTCTCCTATCCCCCAGCTTGCCACTGCACCTCTTGTTCTTTGCCGTCGTCGTCCAGCTTCTTCTGCTGTGAAAAGCTCTGGATGCTGTCGGAGAAGCACACGTTCACAAACACCTGCGAGTGTGCGTTTGTGTGCGTGTTTATAGAAAGCGATAGTCGCTCATCAGTACAACTGTCTTCCGAGCCTTCGCATACCAGCTCCCACTCGTTCGTTCCTTCTCCCCAGTCCCCAGCCGCACCTTTCGGCTGCTCTGGGCCTCGCGCGTCTTCATCACAAAGCCTGGGAGCACGTCAATGTACATCTGCAAGCCAGAAGAAACCAATGCAACCCGTGAGTCGCCTGCAGAGCTCGTTATTGCGCACCCAAGAGTGCCTGTCGTTCCGTACCCCTTCCTGTTTGGCGGTCAAACCGTGCGGCTCCATGACACGGTTGCCTGGGAACTGGGGCGTGAAAGCGGCAGGCGGCGCGTCTGCTGTCTTCACGCTGCCTAGCGCCTCAAAAAGCGCGGCGTCCGAGTCGATTGGCGCTTCTACACCGTCCACTTGCGCCTTCATGGCGTGCAGCAGCCGTTGGTAGCCGTCTGGATCTGTCCGCTCGAGGTTGTCAAGCCACTGCGAGTCATGCGAGCGTTGCTGTGAGCTGCAGTGCAATGCGGTGATACTGAAGAAAATGAGAGAGCGAGGGGGCAATCCACGGACGTCTGCGTACTGCGCCATGGTGGCGTCGTCCATTGCGGCAGCAGTGGCGGTGCTCATGATGTCGAACCGACGCGACCGTCACGACCACGACACGATATTTTGTGAGTTGGATTCATCCGAGATACCTCTTCGCTTAAGTCCGAATAGCAATGCCCTGTGCCCGTTGGGCGGACAAGTTCAAGATCCGTTCCCTGGTGTATTTTTGGCGACCTGCGATGTGTGCACCTTCAGTTTCAGTACCAAAATGGTACTGATGGCTCGAAAAGAGGAGCAGCACGGGTGGAATGCGTCCCACAGAGAGAGAACGCCGCCCTTGGGTGGGGAGGCAGAAGCCAAACTCCCACGACACGCTTCAAGCCCAACTGGACTGCATACGCTCTTCTTCACGTGAGAATAGAGAGAACGGAGCTCTTTTTCTTCGACCGCCCTCGCTGTCGGGATGTCGTCCCTGTCGATTCCGCCCGAGGTGCAGAATGAGATCACACGGCTGAAGAACGAGGTCCTCGCCAAGGATGAGACGCTGAACCAGCTCAAGTTCAAGACCAAATCGTTCGTGGACAACATGCGCGGCGAACTCGCGGCGGAGAAGAAGAAAGTTGGTGAGTTGGAAGAGCAACTCAAGCATGCAGAGGCTACCAGCGCCAGCGTTGATGGCAGCAGTGGGACAGAGGGCGAATTTGAGGCACTCAAGAAAGAGGTGGCGACTGTCACGCATCGCGAGAACGAGCTCAAGGTGAAAGCCAAGGCGTTCGCAGACAGCATGAAGGCACAGCTGCAAGCCGAGAAAGACAAGAGCCACAAACTCGAGGGGGATCTGAAGGACAAGGTTGCGGCCCTGGCGCTCGCCCAAGCCAGCGTGGCAAGCGCGAATGCGTCGCACGACCTCCTGTCGTTCGGCGACCCCACGCCGTCTTGGACAAAGACCACCAACGACGAGTTGGTGTCTCTCCAATCCCAGCTGCAAGCAGCGCAACAAGAGCTCGCAGCGATGGGCGATCGGATGCGGAACGCGGACGACCTCGCGACCCATCGAGCCCACGAAACGGCGCGAGCCCGAGCGGAGCTTGAGGTGCTGCGAGCAGCGAGCGAAGAGCAGACCCGGCTCTTGGAAACTGAACTCTCGGCGCTCAAGACCAAGGAATCCGAGCTCGAGAGCTTGCTGAGGAGCCAGACGAGCACGCAGGGAACTGCCGATGCAGCACTCACAGAAGAGCACAGTCGACTGGAAGCAGCGACCTCGAAGAACGCCGAGATGTCGCACCAGTTCCTGCAGTACAAGATCGAGAACGAGCACCTGCAGAAGCAGCTCCAGGATAAGGACTTTCTCCTCGAACACCTCGACAACTACCGCCAGCGCGCGGACGAGAGCGAAGACAAAGCGCGACAGCTCAGCGGCGAACTCGCGGCGCTGCACGTGACGCTGCAGGTGAAGGCCGACGAGGCCGCCAAGTCGTGTGCTCAGTGCGACGAGCTCCGGCGGGAGCTCAGTGAACTCACGACGCTGTACGAGAGAGCGAATAGTGGGCAGAGCGAGCGTGAGAGGCAGCTGGCGGAAGCCCAAACAGCGCTCGAGAGCGTCCAGCAGCGTTACGCGGCCACGAAAGAGCGGCTCAACGCGCTCTCGCAGCAGAATAGCGAGCTGAGCGAAGCGCTCTCTCGTACAGAGACAGAGGCGACTGCGTTCAGAGCCGACGCCCAGAAGCTCACAGCTGAGTTCGTGGCGCTGCAAGATCAGGTGAGTGCGTCACGGTCCGACAGTTCGTCTCAGCGCCAAGCGACAGAAGCGGCTCGCGTCGAGAAGCTCCAGACTGAGGACGCGCTTCGGGACGTGCAGGCCAAGTACACGCAGCTGGAGAAGAAGAACCAGGAGCTCCTCGCGTCTCTGGAGGCCCTGACGAAAGACACAGCGGAGAAGCGACAGAAAGCCAAGACGCTCGTGCTCGCGCTCACAACCGAGAAGCAGACGATCGCAGATGCGCGCAGTGAGCTCCAGAGGGAAGTCGAGCGCTTGCGCATGGAGCTGAACCAGCGCAACGTCGAGACGGAGCGGCGCGTGAAGCAGCTGCATGACGAGACGAGCCAGCGGATCGCGCAGAGCTCGTCGACGGTCCAGAGCCTCTCGGACGAGATCGCGACGCTCAAGCAGACGCTCACGATCGTCCAAGAGTCGGAGAAGACCCAGCAGCGGGCAAGAGAGCTCGCGACCGCCAAGCGCGACGTTGAGGACGCGAACACGAAGCGCCTGGCCGCGAAAGCCGAGACCCAGAAGCTTGCAGTGGAGCTCGAGGGTGTCCACAAGTGCCTCGCCCACCTGAGCGACCACGCGAACGCAAACTGTGCGTCGAGTGTGCGAAAGATGACGCGGCTCCAGGACCGGGTGAGTGAGGCGCTCCACGTGCTCGAGAAGCGTGCGCAGGCTGCGGCCGGGGACAAGAAAGCAGGGACGACAGGTGGTGGAGACCATAGTGAGATCGAGGTCGAGGACCTCCGTGAGCCTGAGACCGCGACGTCGACGAGTCGCGACAGGTCCACGTCCCCATTGCAGAGCGCCAAGAAGGCCGAGGAGAACATTGCGGGCGTGAACGAGCGGGTGCGTCTTGTAGCGTTCGTTTGTTCGGCGACTGAGGGGTGCGTTAGATGGTCGAATGAATCACCAAGGGCTAACCGACTAACCGACTGCTGGTGCTGTTCCTTCCTTCCAGCTCACGCTGCTGGTCGACGCTGCCGAGAAGCTCTGCGACATGGCGCTGGAGCAGCACGACGTGAACTTGAAAGACGTGGTGGTCGATAAGGTCACGCAACTCTTCACGCAGTGCTTCTCCGAGAAGCTCCGCTCTGCGTACGCGAAAGTCACGGACGACTCGGACTTCCTCCCGCCGTCGGCATTGAACCAGCGCAGCAGCAACAGCAGTCACGGCGACGCACCGTCCTGAGCCAACGACAGCGGACTGGCACTCGGAGGTCGTCACCACACGCTCTCTCCATCTATCCTACCTCACACTTCATTGCACCACTTTCCATTCCTTCCTTCCTTCCATTACTCTCGTGTTCCCACTATTCGTCTCTCGCTTGCCCACTCGGCCCTACAACCCGTGGTCCCCATTGGCGTCGTCGCCAGCGAGAACTGGAGGTGGTGCGAGCTCGCCGGCCGAGCGCACGTCGTCGTCTCGTGGCGGGAAGAGGAGGTCAAAGAGGCCTAGGACGGGACGGCACTTGTCCCCCAACGAGTGGATCAGCGCCGGGTATGTCGGTGCTGTCGCGTGGTGGTCGCTGTCGCCGACAGCGCGGCGCTCGTCAAGCTCGAGTGCCGACAAGCGCCTTGCGACGGCTTTCACGTGCTCGAGGATCTCTTCGTGCGCAGACAACGCACTGCGCCGCTCGAGCGCCGCGACCGCCAGCTCCCTGGTCAGCGTCTCGCGGCTGTCGTCCAGCTGCGTATGGCGCAGTAACCCAATCAGCAGGTCGACTGTCGCGTCCCACACGCCTGCGAACGCGTCGAGTGGCGCCAGTCGACTCAGTTGGGCGCAGACGACGCCCGACACGAGCTGGGCCACGAGCACGTGTGGCCGCAGAGCGAGCGGGTCCTTCACGACCGACGGGCGACGCCGTCGGGCGGTTCCCGCTTGGCGTCGTTTTGGTGTCTTGTCATGCACTGCCGAAAGCGACGACGACGACAGCGACAGGGACGGTGCGGTGCTCAGCTGCTGGTGGTAGAACAGCACACGCGAGTGGGCACGAGAGGCGTCGACCGATGATGTCACGCTCGCGCTCGGATCCAGGAGGTCATTGCCGAGAGGCAGTAGCGCGTGCTGCAGAATCTCGAGCCACGACAGCGCTTCGAACGATACAGGCTCCTTCTTCTTTGTATCGACGTGATTGTGGTCACTGTCCGAGTCGCTCAACATATCCCGGAGGAACCCCAAGGTCGCCACGATGGTCTCGGTTCGCAACTGGTGCGCACTGGCGTCGTTGTCGTCGTCATTCAGTGGCCACTCGTGGTGGGTCATGAGCTGTCGACACACCATCACGATGCCACCTACGAAGCGCAATCGGAGCTCGTCGTCATCCTCCGACGTGTCGGCACGCACTAGACTGTCGAAGAGCGAGCGCAGCAGCACCAGTGCTCGGGACAGCTTCCCTGTCGCTCCATCGGCAACGTCTTCGTCGACAGCGTCAGCGAACGCGAGCGCAAACAGAAGCGCACTCGTGAAGCAGTCGTCAATCGCGATCTCGCTGTCGTCCACGCGCCACACGTTCGCAGCCACGAGACACTCGACGAGCGCGAATCCGTGCGGCGCTGCGAGTGCCGAGTCCACGGACCAGTCCAGAAGACTCGTGAGCACGAGCCACTGCTCGCGCGTGTACCGGATCGAGTCAGGCGACGCTGACGCGAAGAACGCGCGCAGACCCGATACGAGCTGGGTCACGAACGGCCGGACGAGCGCGTCGTCGTCGTCTGCGCTCACGTCGACGAACGCTACGAGGAACTGCGTGAGAAGCCCGCGAGTCCGCTCGCTCCGGAGCTTGGCGGCCAGTATGAAGACGCCGTCGATCGCTTTCTCGAGCACAAAGCACGCGTTCTCGAACGAGAGGCGCAGTTGCGGGCTCTCATCCCCACCACCACTACTGGAGCTCGACACGATCGGCAGCACCAGTTGGAGCACGCTCGTGTAGTGGGCTATGAGGACCTCGAGCAAGCTCTTTGTGTCGTCGTCGTCCATGGCGTCGCCCACCGCACTCTGGGACAGAATCTGGGTCACTAGGTGCTCGAACAGCACACAGCCGGCCGGACTCAGGACCCGCAATATAACGAACGTCGCGTCTCCACCAGCGTCCGTCTCCGACGCCTGCAGCTTCCTTGACGACGACATGTGCGTAGTGGCTGTGGCCTCAGGTAGACGAGACGGTGAACCACTCAGTGCGCACATGATTTCGTCGTCGAGCGCTTTCACAATCTCCACCAGCACACGGACCGGGAGACTCGAGAGGTCCTGGACCAGGAACTCGAGCCTGTACGACTCCAACGTGGCTCGGATCCACGTCTCAGTGCCAAACTCAGCGTCACTGCTGCTGTTACTGGTGTCGGCTGGAGGCGCGAGGACGAGGTCGTGAGCGAACTCGGCCCACTCCACCGGGTTCCTGGGACGAGGAAGCTCAACCATGAGCCTGTCGCTAACTGAAGCCGTATTCGCGTCCATTGACGACGCGGACGCGTCGAACGCCGCCATGAGCCACGCGACACCGCTAAAGAACCCGCTCGCAGTCCTCCCAGCACTCGCAGACGATGCCTGTCGCTGGAGCGCTTCTCGGTGCTGAATCGCGACCTTGTTCTGGTACACGAGCTGGACAAAGTCGGCGCACTCGTCCGCTGTCCGCGTCACTCCGATGCCAGCCCAGGCCCAGCTCTCGTTGCTTCGCAGCTGCTGCGTTGGCAGCGCTTGGAACTCGCGCAGCGTGCTGAGCGCGTGGAAGAAGCTCGCCCAGGACGTGCGTGTGAGCCACGCACTGCACGTACTCACGAGTTTGAGCATCCCGGCAGTCGCCATGGACGCGCTCGCGTTGTTGCAGAAGAGCCAGACGCCGTCGTCGCGCCGGCTGTAGCCGAGTGGGTAGACGTCGGCTGACGGGAACAGGCCCGTGTACTTGATCACGCGCGTAAAGACCGCGTTCACGGCGTCAGAGAGCGCGAGGTGCGACGCAGCGCCTGCACAGAGCACGAGGCCGTTGCACGCGAGCTGGAGCATGCTCTGCTCGGGGATGTACAGCGCTTGGCCAGTGCTCTCGGGCAGGAGTCGTGCGGAGCCTGTGCTGTCGACGCTCTCGAAGCCGTCGTCACTATTCGCAGCCGTGACAAACTGGTCAAAGACACTCGCGAACGCTTGCACAAGCTGCGGCTGCACGAGCTTAAAGATGTGGCGGTCGTACTGGTCGCCAGCGCAGAGAGGGGGCATTGCGAACGCCTCGCCCGTGGTCGTGTCGTTGTCGTCGTACGCGAGCCCGACGCGTGGGTTGTTCACGCCATTGAGCACGCCATGTGGTCGTTCGCGACGTCGCGTCCTGTCCAGGCGGTCGTGGACAATCAGCCGCGAGTTCGCGGGGTCGTTCTCGGCCTGGAGCAGCAGGTCTTTCCACCGATCTGTCGTCACTTCCCCGTGCTTCCCGCCGTCCTCAAACGTCTTGATCTCGTCGCTCGCGATCGCGTCGTAGAGCTCGGTGAGGAAGTCGTCTGGCAAGTCCCGGCCGTTCGACACGTCACGGCCATAGTTGCGGTTGTTCCGGAGAAAGTCGTCGCACGTCATTTTCTTCTCGGGGCGAATGTTCGCGTTGTGCAAGTCCGTGTTGAGCATAATGAGGCTGAACGAGAGCAAGTACGCGACGTCTGCGGACGCCAAGAGGAACCGCTCGCGGCACTGGGTGTACACTTGAAGCGAGAACGTGTTGAGGATCCGATCGATCTGCTGCGCTTCACCTGGGAGCCGGAAGCTCGCGAGGAACATGCGGAGTGCAGCGACGATACTCTCGCCTTCAAAGTTGAACGACTCGACAAACTGGACGAGCACGTCGCGGTGGAACGCCATCGTGTCGGCTTCATGGATCTCCGTGCGCTCAAACGCCTGCACGTCTTTGCCCATCGCGCCCAAGTACATCCCGACCGCGTTCTTGTGGAGCCCTTGCGGGAGGGACCGCAAGAACGACGCGAGTGCGCGCGCGTCGAGCGGCGTCGGAAGGAACGCGTGCTGTTGGAGGTACTGGATCCCTGCGAGCGGCTTCCGGTTGAACTCGTGGATACCGTGCTGGAAGAACTGCTTGCGCTGCCGCCGTTGGAAGAGCGCGTCGGCTGTCGCGAACCCGAATCCAGCAAGGAGCCCGTCGTCGTCCTTGTCGGTAGCAGTCGCGATACCTGTAGCTGTCGCTGTCGCTGTCGCTGTCGCTGTCGCTGTCGTTGAGTGCTCGTGTTGGCTGCGAAGGTAGACGACGTAGAGCGCGTTAAAGAGCCCACGGAGAGCGAGGTCGCCGACGCCTTGGGCCCATAGAAAGTGCGCTTCGTCGAGCGTGTCGCGACACGTGGCGTGTGAGTGACGCACTGTGCGCGCGAGCAGCTGAAAGAGGTCGAGCGTGAGGTCCGACCGGTTCCCGTCACAGTCGTAGTTCACGTACAAGTCAGGCAGCAGCGTCGGCTCAGCGAGCAGGTCGACGAGACAGTCGAGAATCTCAAACGACGCAGCATAGAGACGCGAGAGCGACAGCGCCTCGCCAGTGAACTCGTCTGTCGCTGCAACGACGCGTCGGCATCCAGCGTTCGTGTCGCTTGGCCCAGTCGTACGCCCAGTTGCTGGCATGGAGACGCTCTGGACTGGCATAGAAGCTGCGCTCGTAGCGCCGGGACTCGCGACGTCCAAGTGGGCGAGTGTCCAGTGGAGTGCGTGGCAAAAGACGCTGTTGAAGAGCGCTTCGAGCTGCATCTTGAGCTCTGCTCGGAGCTTTGTCCAGAGGAGACGGACGAGCTCAAGGCACCGGAGCGGGATCGTTGGGTCGGCACACGCTCTACAGCAGCAGAGCGACAGGGTGAGAAGGGATGAGACGGGCGGCACAACACATTTGTATAGAGACGACACATTCGTACCCGAGCCGCCCGAATCGGAGGAGTCCGCTGCAGAGATCGTCCTTGATAAAGAGCAGGAGCGACGGCTCACGGACGATCCGTTCAGGGTCGCACGCCACCAGCAGCGTCCGGAGGAGGTCGAGAGCGAGCGCCACGTCGCGTCGGCCAGACGCAAGCGACACACTGGCGTCACTGGTGGTGCTAGTGGTGCGCTGGTGGAGCTTCTGGCAGAGAAACCCGAGCGTCTTGACTGCACACGGCAGTCCAAAGCCCCCGGACGCCGACACTGGGGCTGCGTACACGGCTGGGGCTGTAAAAACAAAGCGGACGGCGTCGTGCAGCACGCTGGCGGCCGACGCGCGCAGCGACAGCGTCATATAGCGCTACAAACACAAGAGCAAATGAGTGGCGCGAGACGACTCCACTTAAGTACGACACCCGACGTACATCGTGACGTGATGTCCGGCTGAGCGCGTAGAGCGCTTCGAGCAGCTGCCACATCGCATGGTCCGAGAGCGACGGCGCTGCAGGCGACGCTAGCACAGCACGCAGCACTGCGACCACGAGCACGACGACGCGCTGGTCGCTCTCAGCGCTCGTTGCGTGGAACCGGCACTGGCTCACGGCGTCGACGACGTCTGCGAGCGCGTCAGCACCTGCTGCAGCGTCACTGAGCGGCCACGTGGCCACGAAGCGGCGCGTAGCCTCGAGCGCTGCTGCAGTGAGAGTGCTGCTCGCGTGCTCGAGACGCACGAGGTCGAGCAGCGGCCGGAGGACGACGGCTGGGCTGAGTTCCGCCATGGCTGGGCGATCAGGAGGAGGATGACGCACGCGTTAGTGAGGGACGAGGGCCAGAGAGGAATGAGAGAGGGAGATACGCACTTTCGCAGCGCTGGACGCGTGTGCGGAGCTGTGCGACTGCCTGGCATGCGGCGGCGGCGCTCGTGTCCTCCTATAGTGAAGAAAGTCAGAGATCCGACATCACCCCACTGATGGTGAGTGTGAGAGAGAGAAAGACTGTCATACCATGGACGCATGCGCGTTGGTTGTCAAGAGGAAGCCAAAGCGGCGGCGAGCGACGCTCAAGACGCTCTGCAGGTCACCGAGCAGCAGCGCGCGGGCGGAGGCGGCGGCCATCGCGCTGGTCTCAGCACGCTTCCCGATTCCAAATGGGCGAAATTCGACATTCGACTCGAGTTATACTGAAACACACAAAATGTCCAACTGGACAGCCCTGAATTTGCCAATTGGCGTGGACTGACACGCAGTTGGCGTCGCGACGGATGTTCGGGTCGAGTTCGAGCGCCTCGGGCGGCGGTGGCGACCTCGACTCGCTGCTCTCGAGCGCTGCGTCGGACGAGAAGCTGCTGCCTCCGCCGCCACGGCGCTTGCCCGAGCCCTACGAGCGCCACCGCGCCCACGCGCTGCGTGCCGAGTGCTACCGGCGCGGCCTCCGTCCAATCAAGAAAGGACCACACGCGAACGACAACAAGCTCGGCTACGTGCAGCTGCTGCGGCAGCACGACGCTGACGCCAGCACGACCCACCACCACCACCACAGTGCCAGTACCAATAGTAACAGTGCTGTCGGCACCACCAGCAGCAGTAGCAACGGGGGCACGGAGCACGTGGAGCAGACGCTCGACGGCGACAGCGACGCACTCCCGAGTCTCGCGAAGCAGCAGCAGCGGCTGGTGGCGCCACATGCGCTTGTCGTTGACATGGCGACCGGCAGCAGTGGGAGTGTCGTAACGGCGCCTCCGACGGCTCCGGACCTGTCGGCGTTCTACGAGAATGCGCTCCCAGTGCCAACCACGTACACTGCGCCAGCCAAGCCCCTGCCTCCTCCACCGACCGGCACGAGTGCTACGAATGGCTCGGCCACGGACCTTGAGATCCTCAGCGGCATTGCGAACTCGTACACGCAGAACGCGGCGAGCGAGAGCGACAGCGGACCTCAACCACAGCCACAGCCCCAGTCACCACAGCCACAGTCAAACCAGCTGTGCACAAACTGTCGGACGGCTGTGGCGGACCAGCTCCCAGCGTCGAGTTGGAGCCAGCTGCAGGTGCTGGAAGCGCACCGAGCGACGGAGCAGCGAGACCGCGACACGCACCACCTCAAGACCATACTTAGTGTGCTCTTGGAGCTGCGGCGAGCGCTTCGAGAAGCGCAGACGAGCGGAGGTAATGGGACGCCCCACGACGTCCTCTTGGAGCTGGAAGACGACATTGCGTTCTTCCAAGCGCTCAAGGAGCGGACGAAGGCGCGGATGCGGCTCGCTCTGCTCACGCGCGACTCGCGAGTCGGAGGGTTCCAGGCGGCGGACAATGGTGCGTCCTAGGTGGAAGGAGACAGCGACGTGGGCGCAGGACAGGGAGAAGAGAAGAAGAAGGAGGAGAAGACGAGGAGGAGGAGAGGTCCACGCACTCCTTCGTGCAGGCAGTGGTGGTGGTGGACGAAGTGTACAGTAAGTAGAACTTGGGGAAGCGTGGCCAGAGTGGACACACGGCAGTCGATCCTTCCGGACGATTGACTGGCTGGCTGACTGAATGGAACTCCGGTGCGCCATGTGCCCACGTGGGACCAAGCGCTCGGGTGTTCTCAGACGGCAGGCGACTCGGCTACGAGAGCAAGAGGCCCCAAGCGAGTGAGTGCGACAAACGCGTGCCCACGTGGGTCAGAGTGGGGCGTCTGTCGTTGTTGTGGAAGACCCGAGAGGCGACCGCCCCCATCGCCCCTCGTCGCTCTCTCTCTCTCTTTCTCTTCTTCTCACTCTTCAATCCGCTCGGCCCCGACCAGCAGCGTCCAACTCCACGTCCGAGAGAGTAGGCAAAGGCAAAGGCGACCAACCACCATGACGAGCGACCGACTAGGAGACCAGCACGGCACGCCAGTGTACGGGCCCGTCACGACGCCGCCAGTGAAAGACGCGACGACGCTCCTCGTCCACAGCCTCTCGGGCGTTCAAGAGCTCGACGAGAGCCAGGCACGCGGCTGCTCGGTCCGCATGCTCGTGCTCCTCTCGCTCCCGCGCATGGCGATCAACATGGCGTGGGCCGCACAGTGGGCCGGGCTCGGGCCGTACCTCGGCACGCTCCTGCCGCCGTACGCCGTGCAGCTGACGCAGCTCATTGGGCCGCTCTCTGGCATCCTCGTCGCGCCGACGGTCGGGGTCTTGAGCGACCGAAGCACGAACCGCTGGGGCCGCCGTCGGCCGCTTCTGCTCTTCGGCGCGGTCTCGACCGCAGTCTGCTGGACGCTCATGGGCTACACCCGCGAGCTCGGCGACGCTCTCGGCGACAAGGGCGACGCGAACCGCTTCTGGACGTCGCTGCTCACCGTCGTCTTCTACACGTGGATGGACATCACCGTGAACCTCGTCCAGACACCAGCGATTCTGCTCATCGCGGACTTTGCTGGCGACCGCCAGACGCTCGGCGCCGGGATCGGCCAAGCGAGTTCGACGCTCGGCTCGATCCTCGTTGCCGGGTACATCTACTGCTTTGGAGCAGCGCACTTGACGCTCCGGTGGTTCCTCGGCATGCTCTCGGTCACGATGCTCACCACTGTCGGCTTAGTGTGCATCTTCGCGAATGAGACACCACGTGCGCAGTCGACGCACGACGACCTGCGGACTAAGTCCCGGCGCATTGCGAGTGCGTTCGCAGCGATCGCGCACGGTCTCCGCACGCTCCCGCGCGTCCTCGTCGTCTTCTGCGTCGTCTTCTTCTTTGTCCAGTACGGCTTCACTGCGTACAACGGCAGCAAAGGCCAGTTCTTTGGTGTCGAAGTGTACGGCGGCGACGCACACAACGCTGGTGCGTGCCACGACACGTGCTCGCGCGCGCAGCGACGGTACAACGACGGCGTGCAGCTCGCTGGCGGGCTCGCCGACATGGGCTTTAACGTGGTCGGGTACTTGTACTCGTGGCTGCTCCCGCTCGTTGTCGTTCGTCTCGGGGCGCGCTGGACGCTGACTCTTGGCGCCATCCCCCAGGCGCTGCTAATGGGCATGGCGTTCTCGACGTGCGTGGATGTGAACGTCGTGATTGTCGCACTCACTGCAGTCACGCAGGCCACGAGCTTCGCGCTCATTGTGCCGCTCCTGGTCCACGTCTTTGGCGACGGCGCGGACGTCGGCATGTACGTCGGTGCCGTGAACTCGGCCAACTGCTTCGGCCAGCTGCTCAACTTTGTCGCGAGTGCAGCGCTGGTGGAGACCGCGCTTGGGTACCGTCTCCCAGTGTTTGTCGGTGGCGTCGTGTCGTTCCTCGGTGTCATCACGAGCGTGCTCTTCTTCAAGGTCAAGATGTACTCGATGTAGTGAGCGAGCGAGAGACAGCTCTAGTCTGAGCACAACAGACTGCCAACCCAAGACTCTGATCAATCAATCCACCATCCTTCCGAGCTGCGAGCAAGTGAGTGCATTCGGTTGTTCAGGACTCAGTACCTACTCGCTTCTTCTCCTAAAACCGTCGACAGCCAGTGTATCCGAGCTTCACGCCGTGACTGTGACAGGAGACCAACACACACAACTCGCCCGTTTCCCTTGAGCCAACGAATGTTGCCAGTCCCGTCGAGCGAGTGACAAAGGCAGTCAGGACAGATGAACGGACGTACTGGTTCTCAGAGAGGAGGGTCTTCTGGGACGGGTCCGCATACCCGTGCGTCAGATGAAGCGCAGGCGATCTGAAGCAGTCGTCCTCACAGGTAAGGTTAGCTCCTGCGTCTCGACACCAAGCAACGAGTGGACGAACAACGAAACGTACGTGAGCTTCTCGCCAAACTCTTCCGCCGCCACGAGCTTGCCTCCGATCCCAGCGAGCAGCGAGCGTTTCGAGTCCACTTTTCGCCCCGAGAGGGAGCCGTTGCTCGAGCTGCTCGCGAGCGCAGAGGCTCCCAAGTACGGAGACGCACTCCGCTCTGTGCTCTTCCGATCCAGAGCAGGCTTCTCGTACTGTAGCCATGTCGTCAGCCCACGAGTGAGATCACCAAGAGTGGGGGAGTGGGGGTACTGAGAGAGACAGAGTAGTGAATGGGTAGTAAACTCACGAGCGGCGTGACGTGGCGTCTGTGCTGCGAGTTCTGCCTCGTTCCGAGCGCATAGTCGTCCTTCGGGGTCGTTTCCATCGACGTCTGGGCCGCATAGCTCCTACAGTGTCCGCGTCAGTTCCCAGGGTCCGTTTGTTCGTTCCCACAGCAAGCACGCGTGTCTGAACGTACGTCTTCCAGTCAGTTGAGTTCGTACCGTAACCAGGTCCCACCTGCGCAGCCACAGTGTCAGGAACCGACCAGCAACACTATGAGATCGCTCGAGGGTGCTCGCGTACCTGGTACACGGCAGTCTGGAACGGAACCCCATGCACACTCTAGCCACACGAGTCGTGTGATACGGCAGAAATCCAAGACGGTCAAGTCAACCAACCTCTCATACTCTCCATAGTAAAGCTGGTGGAGCGAGGCGAGCGTACCGGGTCTCCAGTTGGAACTTGGTGCGGCTCAAAGAGCTTCCTTCCGGCGTTGTTCGCGCTCGCAGCGCTCGGGTCGGGCATCAAACCGCCAGTGGCGTCGTAGGCGAGATTCTGTGCACACAACGTGACTCACTCGTTGGCCCGTTCGTCACTGCTCTCGAGGCCTCACGAAGCTAACACGGCACTCACACCCACACACTCACATAATACGCACGTCTTTTGCTGACGCGTGGTCGCCAAAGAAGCGCTTCTTGTACGAGCGCTGCACGAAGCCGCCCCAGTCGGCGTCCGGGTGGTCAGGAGCGTACTTTTCAGTCAAGTGGGGCACGGCCGCCACCTGTTGCTGGTTGTCGCTCGCCAAGGTGGACGGTCGACGCCCTGGGAGCCCTGCTTCGAAGCGGCCACGCTCGCGCTCGTCCAGACGGAACCCTCCGCGCTCCATGGATGAATGACGACGACTCGCCCTCGTGTGTGGCTATTTGCACCAGCAGTAACGAGTGACTTCTCTTGTTCCAGGGCTTGCTGATCAGCTGAAGCTGACGAGAGGACGGAGCTTCACAAGGCTGTTGTTGGGGCGTTCGAAGTTCCTCGGGCACTCATGGTGTTACCAGATACGAACCACGGCTTAGCGTCTCACTCACTCCAGCGTCCACTACAAGTCAGTTACGCGGCGTCTGCGTTGTCGTTGGGCTTGCAGCGGGTGCGTCTCAGCCGCGTCGCTAGCTCAAGCTGCTCAGAGAGGTCGCCCATGTGTCGCTGGACGTCAAGTGTGAAGAGCTGGAAGGAGTGACGAAGGATCTTGACATTGCTGCTCAGCCGCTCGACGCGTTCTGCTGCCTGTAGCACGCGCTGTACGCCTCACAGTACACATCCAACCCAACGACAAAGTGAGCACTGGTAGGCAAAGCCGCGCCTGTATGCACTAAAGAAGGGTACAACCAAGCAACAGTGAGGTGCCGTACCTGGTCGTACGCGTCAGCAGTCAGCTTCCCCTTTCGAACTGGCCGTTGTCCTCCGGGAGATACGTGACTGGGAGCGTCAGAGTCGTTACCCCACGAGGTATCTGGGAGCTGGTACTTCTCTTTGAGCGTCGTCACTGCCGACTCGGGACGCTTCGGGTCTCTCTGCGAGCACTCGGACTCACACGCTGGCTCTTCGTCGCCACTCGACTGCCTCGAGGCTGAAGAGATCGACAGTTCGTCGTCATCAACGGATTCAACGGCACTGGCCGCGTCCAGCGTGTCCGAAAGCGACGGCACTCGAGACGAGATCGACAGCAGTCGGAGACAGGACCCAGTCAACATCACAACCAGCCACTTGTTTGTGGCGTCACGACAGTCGCCATCGTCAAAGACGTTGTCAGGAACGAGGCGGCTGAGCTCGCTGGCTTGCGAGAAGACAAGAGCTCCCTCGACGGTCTCGTTCTCTGCAAACTGTCGGCACCACAAAGATGAATCATGTACACTGAGAGAGAGACAACGACTGCCAGGGTTCTAGCCGGCGCACCAGAACGACGGGCGACTCAAAGTACTCCTTGATGCTCGGCCACACGACGCGACGGGCCTTGTTCGACGCATCACCTGTGCTGTCGTCTCGGCTGTGGCTTCTCGGCGGTGCCGATCGCAGCTGCCACAGCTTGGCGCTCGAGTTGGCGACACTGAGCACCTGGAAGCCGGTTCGCGTGGAGCTCGTCTCGAACTGAGGGAAGACACGTCGGATCGGGTCGACCTTGTGCTCCGATGTGCTCGGGTAAATCTGGTCCGCAGAGAGTCAGTGGTCGTCGTTGTCTCGGCAATGCAAGTACAGTGCAGTTGTGCCGTTCTCTGAAACCCAAGACGCACTTGCTTTGGCTCCAGCACCCAACGAGTCTGCGAAGTCCACTCGTTCGTCTTCTTCTGCTCGTTCTTCTCTCGAAGAGTCAGTACACTCAACGAGCCGCTCTCGGACCCAACGAGGAGTAGGTACCGAAGTCCCTTCTTGTCGGAAGCCGTCGCTACGAGCCACTGGAGACAGCTGCACGCGCTCTGCGTCTCGAGTCCTAGCACCCACGTCACGGCACATACGTCACGTCCTTCCTTTCCTTTCCTTTCCTTTCCTGTCCTGTCCTTTCACTGGTACAAGTATCGTCATCTCTCGCCCCTTCGTCTCCACGAGCCCGTACCGCCAGTCTCTGCGACTATGCGAACGGCGTCCAGCGGATTGTCGCGCATGACGATCCCTGAGCGTGAGCACGAGCTGTTGCGCAGCCGCGTACCGCCTTCTGCCGTCCTCTCGACTGCTGTACCACGTCCCGTGCCAGGACCAAAACCACCACCACCTCGCCAGTCGAACGCCGCGAAGCTCAGCACGTAGAGGCGGCCACGCGCGTCTGCAAGCGCGAGAAAGCGGCCGTCAGCGCTCAGCGCAGCCGCCACGAGTGGGTGCGTCGACACATCTGCGACGCTCACGCAGCGGCTGCTCAGGCGCTCGCGCCACTGGAACACAGCGAAGCGGCCGGCGCCAGCGAGCAGCACCACTGCCGCACCAGTGCAGTGGCGGCAGCGCACGACGAGCGTCGCCGTGCTCGGCAGCGGCTCTGCGAAGCTCCAGTGCGCAGGGTGGTGCGTACCAGCGAACACGCGGAAGCCCAGTAGCCACGTGCCAGCAGCCACGAGCAGCACACCAGGCGCTGCGAAGAGCGCACACGTGGCAACCACCGGTCGCTCCGCATTGCCAGGCTCTGTGAGCGGTATCTGCTGGAGCAGCTGCACGCCATCGCTGCCCAGCTTGAGCAGCTGTAGCGTGCTGCCACTCGCAACAGCGACGATGCCACTGGAGGCGCACGCAGCGAGCGCACGTGGCGTACAGGAGCTTGATAGGGCGAATTCGCGGATCTTGAGGCAGACCATGATTCTGGATATGATTCTGGATGGAATTCGTGATTTTTAAAGTGCCAGAAGACGCCGTTTCAAGATCTGACGCGCGCTCAGAATAGTATGTATACTGGGACCGTTTTGCGAGCACTGGACCAGTCCGAGTCCATTGTGAGGCGACGAAGCGCATGGTGGGGCAAGCGATTGCGGGGAGCGACGCAGCGCTGAGTGATAGGATGGTACGTAGAGAGGATCGATCAGGATGGAAGTTCGACAAGGTAGAGTTGTGGAGATTATCAGGAGCTGGAGTTGATTAATGTTGGGCATTGCACGCAGCTCGACCTCCTCCTGGAGGACGTCAACGCCCTCGCACTCGAGCCCGGCAACTGGTGGCACGCGCGTGTGAAGCTCGTGGAGAAGTGGCTCTGGGAGGAAGCGAACCGCGCTGAAATCCCCGACGACGGGTCGGAAGAGGTCCGCAGCCCCTGGTGGTTCAAGAGTGGTCTCCTACTTCGGAAGTAGCAGCGACTAACTCGCATACGCACACGGGCGCTGCTGTTCGCGTGTCTGCGTGTCTCCAGATGATTCGGAGACACATGCAGCGCGGCGACATTTACCCGCACGTGCAGCTCAAGTGTTGGAAGCACATTTGTATGCACGCGCTCGTCCGATACGCCCACTCCGACCAACGAAGCTGCTCGCTGACTCCCCCTGTCTGCTGTGGTGAATGACAGTGTTAGAACTCCAGGACATCCCGACGTTTGCAGATCGGCTCGCAGACTCCACGAGAGCTCCGAGCGTGCTTGGGAATGCGAGTCCGAGCCGAGGGAAGATCCGACCAGGAAAGGAGCTCATCATTCTCTCCGACGACGCCAACCAAGGGAACTCTGGAGGTGGAAGCAACGAGCCACCACTCTCAAGCGAGAGCGCACAACAAGAGGCACTGAGTGACTCGACTGAGCACCAAGCCGTGGTAACAGCGGACGTACCTTCCGCTGCGAACGCAACGAAGAAGTTCTCGGCCCTCTCGATGGCCGAGCGCCAAGCCGAGTGGCTGCGCAAGAAGCAGGAGAAGATGGAGGCCGAGCGCTCGCGGCAAGAGGAGGAGAAAGAGAAAGAGCTTACGTTCCAGCCCAAGATCTTGCGACGCTCGACGCTCGGCGACAAGCCGACAAAGGACGCGCCTGCCTCGAAGCCGTTCCAGCGCAGCGACTCGGGCAACGGAGGGAGTGCGCGTAAGCTCGACATCTCAGGGACGAGCGAGCACCAGCAGCAGGCAAAACCCAGCGCTGGTCCGAAAGAGAGAGCGATCCCGAGAGTGCCACCGCGGTCAGCAGGTCGCCGAAAGAAGACCGTGCAGGTTTCGCCGTCGCAACCCATCGAGATCTCATCTGATCTGCTCGACAGCATGAAGTCGGAGCTAAACGCCTCGATCTCCAGAGGAGCCGCTCTGTCGCCTAGTCGCGTTGCTCCAACGGCATCTGTGGTGCGTTCAAACAGTACCAACGCGGCGCCAGAAGACGCTGTGCACGAGTATGCCGACAGTGCAGACAAGTTGGAGTCTCCTGAAGATCAACTACACCAGGCTTGCGAGCAGCCTGTGCTCAAGTCCTGGAGCGACCAGCCGACAATCGGTGGCAAACGCGTGGATTTCGACTCGAGTGAGACGAAGGCGCGGCTTGTGCTGCAGGACGCATCCAGGTTCGAGCTGAGCTCGATGTACCGCAAGACGGACAAGAAGGCTCGGCGTGACGGTGTGGCGTTACACATGGGGCGCCGCGAAGACACACTCGAGGAAGAGGTCATCGCTGTGCTCTTTGATAAGGAGAAGGTGAGCGAGCTCGAGGCCGAGCGTTGGTGGCACGAGCACGAGCACCGCTTCGCCGAGTTCATCCACGAGCTGCCGCCGCCCATGGACTTCGGCTCGTAGAATTTCATAAGGAGTCGTTTGAATTTAATAAGACTTAGTGTTCGGATTTTTTTGTTTGTCTACTGTTTGACTTTATTTCTGTATGTCATTTTGGAAAGCAGTCAGTGGCTCTCGATTGTCTTGATTTCTTTCATTTGACACGCACCCCCAAAAATCACAACTCAGTTCACCAGCTTACAATATATCGGTGTACATTATGTCGATGTAAGCTTGTATTCGGTTGTGTTGATTCGAACAAGAGCAGCCATGAAGGTAGTCGCGCTCGTGAGCGGGGGCAAGGACAGCTGCTACGCCATGATGGAGTGCGTGCGCTGGGGCCACGAGGTAGTGGCGCTTGCGCACTTGCACCCACCACTGGAGCTCGCACCGGAGGACGCTGAGATCGACTCGTTCATGTACCAGTCGGTCCGTTCATCGCCTTGACTGATGCGATTCGAGTTCCGAGTTCATCAGTCTGTGAGCTGATCTTCGTGATGGCGGCTGAACAGGTCGGGCACAACGTCGTCTCATTGATCGCCGAAAGCATGGAGCTGCCGCTCGTCTCGGACACGATCACGGGCTCTGCGGTCACGCAGGCGATCGACTACCACGCGAGAACGGACGGAGACGAGGTCGAAGACCTCTTCCGTCTGCTCGAGAACGTCGTGGTGCGTCCCCTCGTCGCTCGTCGACTATGAAGCGGGCATATGCGCAGACTCACAGTGGGTTGTGTGGGTAACTGCGTCATTAGAGGCAATATCCGGACGTGAAGGGCGTGTGCAGTGGCGCGATCTTCTCGTCGTACCAGCGCAACCGCGTCGAGAATGTGTGCGTGACACTGCAATGGGATAATGATGATGGCGAAGCCGTGGTGGGCAGCTTGGGCACTGACGAATGCGCCGTCGAACGTGCAGGTGCTCGAGGTTGGGCTTGACGTCGCTTGGGTACTTGTGGCGACGAGACCAAGAGGAGCTCCTGGACGACATGGTGGAGTCCGGGATTGAGGCGATCATCGTAAAGGTCGCGTCGATCGGGCTCACGCCACGCAAGCACTTGGGCAAGACGATCGCGACACTTCAGCCCGAGCTCCTGGCCTTGGTGCGGAGCAGCTTTCATGCGAAGGCGAAGGAGACTGGAGAGATGAGACGCTGACGGACGCTCTTGTGTGGTGCGAGTGGGATGCAGCAAGCCAAGTACCAGCTGAACGTGTGTGGAGAAGGCGGCGAGTACGAGTCCCTCACACTCGACTGTCCACTCTTCAAGAAGCGAATTGTCATGTACGTCCACTCGCGCGTCGATGCGTGGCAACTGCGTTGCTCCAAAGTCAGTGCCGCTGATGGTGCGGCCGTTGGTGTCGTGTGTCGGCCGTGCGCAGTGATTCGTCCCACGTAGTGCTCCACTCGGACGACATGTTCGCTCCCGTGGCGTTCCTTGTGATCGAAGCATGTCACTTGGAGGAGAAAGCGCCGGCGAGTCCGTCCCAGCTCGCCTCCAGTCTGGTGCGCGCAGACGTGCCGGATCGGTTCCAGCTCAACGCCGACAGACGGACGACGGACAAGAAGACCGTGGAGCCTGTCGACGCGCTCGCAGTGCTGGTGCCAGTCGACCGCGCGTTCGTTCCAGACCACAGCCAGTTCCGCAACATCTTCCACTTGAGCGGCGTGATGAGTGCGCACAGTGCGACGCTCAGTCTCGAAGACGAGATGGCGGACGTGTTCGACCAGGTACAAGGTACGTCCGAGCGGCGTGTGTGCTGTCAGCGACTGCAGGACGAATCTACTGGCTGACTCCGTGTCTCCGTGTCTCCGTGTCTGCGCATCATCTCTCCTCACTCGACAGCGGCACTGGCGAGCGAGCGCATGACGCTCGAGGACGTGTGTTTCGTGCACTTGTACGTGCGCGACATGGACAGCTTCGCACAGCTCAACACTGCGTACGCCCGGTTCTTTGGCCAGCGCATGCCGCCGTCGCGCAGCTGTGTCGAGGTGGCAGCGCTCCCGGCCCGCGTGCTCGTCGACTGCGTCGGGGTCCGTGGCAGCGGCGAGAGCAAGCTGCTCGCCACCCGCGTTGTGCGCGATGTGCTGCACGTCACGAGCCTCTCGGCGTGGGCACCGAACTGCATTGGGCCGTACAGCCAGGCGAACATCCTGCACAAGTCACTCATTCTGCTCGCAGGGCAGGTGGCGTTCCAGCCTGAGACGATGGCAATCGTCGGTGCCGACCACGCCGCACAGGCGCGGGTGTGCTACCGCAACGCTGGACGCGTGCTCGAAGCGCTCGACTCGAACTTGCGCCACGTGTGCGCTGCAGTCGTGTACACGACCGAGCAGCCCGACAGCACCAACAACCTGGCGGCAGTCGCAGCGCTCAGCCGTACGCAGCTCGTCACGAACGCAGGGCTCCAGGACAAGTTCGCGAGCGTCGTCGACAGCGACGAGAGCGACGACGAGCTCGACAAGGACGTAGAGCGCGTGAAGCTCGTGACGCACGCGCCAGTGCTCGTGGTCCACGTCTCCCGCTTGCCCCGCGACGCGCTCGTGGAAGTGGAGCTGCAGGCGTTCTGCCACCGCGTGCTCAAGCACCTGAGCCCCGTGAGCTCCGTGGCCACGCAGACAGACAACGCGTGGGTGTTCGAGTGCCAGCGCAGTATCATCCAGCGTGCACTGTGCGTCGTCATGTGCACCGCAGCTCTAACCACGACGACAGCGTCGCCGACGCGTCTGGACGCTCGCGAGACGCGTGACGTTGCGACAGGGCTGTTCCAGTGCGTCGAGCGGAGCTTCTCGCGCGCCCAGCTGCCGTGGGACCGCGCAGTCCATTTCCGCGTCTTCTACCGCACAGCCGTGTTCGAGAGCGAGCTGGCGATCGGCGTCGGTGCGTGCCATTAGCGTATGCTCGTCAGAGAGAGTGTGTGTGTCGAACTGTGTGATTGACCCCTCGCTCACTCACTCACGCGCCACAGCTCTGCGTGCCGCCATCGCCAAGAGTGAGAGACAGAGCGAAGACGACACGGTGCTCCCTGCCATGACGTTCATCCCGACCGACGCGATCCTGAACAACGCGAGCATCGCGCTCCAAGTGACGGCCCACGATTTGGAAAAGTTAGAGACGGAGCTGTGGCTCCGGAAGCAAATCTAACCAAGCAGGCAGCGACCGACCGACTGATTCACTAGCCCACCACCTGCGTCAGTACAGAGCATCCAGTGCGGCGAGTGACTCGGGATCCCAACTGCACGTGCGGCGTCGTCTTCATCCCTCTATGCCGTTGCTAGAGTGTCGTTTGCATGCGTTCTCTGGGTGCTTCTGTATCGTCTCGCTGCCCGTCCCAACAGCGTCGCAGGTCGCTAGTGTCGCCGTCGGTACCGGTCGCCGCCACTGGGACCCTCGTCGCGGTCTCTGCGCTTCCGGGAGTCGCGGTCGTCGCTGCGTGGAGCGCCTCCTGCGCGGTCTCGGTCTCGGTCACGGCTGCTCTTGTCGTCTCCCCGATCGTGGTCACGGTCGCGGCGGTCGCCACCGCGCTCTCTATCCCGACCGCCACGGTCGCGATCCGAGGCACCGCGGCCGCGGTCTCTGTCGTGATCACGGTCCCGGTCACCTCGGTCGCGTCCACCCCGGTCGCGGTCATGATCTCCGCCGGCATCTCGCGGACCATCCCGACCGCCGCTTGAGCTTGACGCTCTAGGCGAGTCACGGGAGCTGTTCCGGTCTCGGCGGCCGCGCGATCGGGATCGAGAGCGGTCCCGAGACGCCGAGCCGACGTCGCGAGGGCGACTGTCGCCACGATGGCTGCCGACTTCGCTGCGGCCGTCACGGTCGTCCGGTTTCCTGCCGCGGTCGTCAAAGTCGCGCCCGCCGCGTCCTCCACCCCACCCACCGCCCCGCCCTCCACCACGACCGCCACCGCGACCTCCGCGACCGCCGAACTCGTCGCCGCCCATCCAGCCGCCACCACTGCCGGGTGGACCGCGTCCACCAGCCCAATGGCCTGGCGGAGGACCGCCCCAGTTCGAAGGCGGGAAGCCACCGCCGTGAGGAGGCGGAGGTCCCATCCCAGGGTGCCACCCTGGCGGCGGCCCCATGAACCCGTGCGGCCCAGGAGCGCCGCCACCACCGTGATGCGGTGCCATTCCACCCGGACCACGGCCGCCCATAGGAGGAGGCATGCCACCGCCGCTGTGCGGCTCGCTCGGCCCCATCCCGCCTGGGCCGCCGTGTGGGCCGCCTGGGTATCCTCGCGGAGGCATCCCACCGGACGGGTGCATGATCATCATCGAGGACTTGTGGTCGTGTCCTGGCTGGGCCACCGCCGCTGAGACTGCTTGACGCGCTGCTTGCTCTCGTGCCTTCTCCATCGCGACCTCTCTCCGCAACCGGAGCTGCACGGCTGCGTACTCCTGTTGACCACAAGACCAAGAGAAGAGACGCCAGCGTGAGACGCAATCACGTGATGAAGCTCACATCCACCTATCCTTCACCCAGAGAGCAACAGCCGCAGCCGATGGTCGCACCCGCCACGAGTGCTCGTCAAAGCCGTAGTTAAAGTAGTCGGAGATGTCCACGCCCGGCTTCCGCCACGGCTTGTCTTCCAGCATGTCAATGTCCACGTCGAACGCAGTCCGGCGGCCGCCAAAGAGCGAGACGTCGTCAACGCCGTCCGCATTCGCCTGCTTCGCGAGACAGTCAGTTAGTCCGTCAGCCAGCCAGCCAGTCAGCACAAGAGTCACACGCACCTCCGACTGCTTGGGGTGGAGGTGGGACGAGCCGGTCGGGACCTGCTGCTCGCCACTGTTTGCGAATCCACCGCGCATGTAGCGATTCGACGCCGCTGATTGCGTCATCCACACACTGTGAGTGCAAGCTGTCTATGGACGTGGCTGTGAGAAGCGCACGCACCGCCTGTGAACCGGAGCATCGGTTTGCTCCCCTTGGAGTCGTTCTTGAGCACGATCGCGACCTCCTCTTCGTCGTCGTCGTCATCTTCGTCCTCGCCTCCTTTCGTCTCGTTTTTAGCCTGTCCCTAGCGCACTCCTAGTGAGTCATTTGCTTTGCTTCTCACGCCACACTCACACAGCACGCGTAACGCACCACTGGCGCACTCGTGGTCGCCACTGCGCTGACGGACGCGGTCGGTGCGCTTCCTGACGCTTTCTCGCCCGCTGAAGCACTCAGCGTAGTGGACACGCTGCCGTAGAGCTCCTCGTCATCGTCGTCGTCGTCACCGCCGGTATTAGCATCGTCAGCGGGCGGCGGGTTGGGAGCGTTGGGAGCGTTGGGAGCCCACTCGCCGCCGTCTGCAGGCACCGCGGCACCGCCTTTTGTGGTGACGAGCACGTCTTCGCCAAAATCTTCGTCCTGTTGAGAGAGAGGGCGACGTCAGAGACGTGCTCGAGAGAGAGCGAGAGCACGTGGAGCAGGGCACACGCACCTCCATGCCGGTGGCGAGTGTGTTGGGGCGGAGCAATATCCTCACTGAACGATTGACGGATAGTGAATAAATCGAGGAAGTATGCTCGAGCAACATCTGTTTTACTGACGGAAGTCAATACGAACCACTTGAAAAGAGCGACCTCACTTGGTGATTGGCTGCGCGGTGGTTGGCTTGGTGTTTGTATGCCGCGCTTTGAATGGCTGGCTGTGGTTGGCTTCTGCTGTTCCATCCGCAGCACTCGTGGCGCCGCAGTTCTTGTCTCGTTCAAATCTGCAGGTAAGCGTGACGACGCCTCTCGAGGGCGATGGCTGCTGGGCGATGGCGGCGGCTGGTGACGATGGGGAAGACGACCGACCCACCGATCGACCAATCAACCAACCAACTGACGGCAGCACAGGGAACGTGAGCGACGCGTTCAGGGAGCTGCACAGTAGCGCAGAGCGCCGCATTCGATCAGTGGCGTCGGTCGCCGCGTCTTCCCAATCACCCGCCCGCAGCCGCCACAGCACTGCGCCGCGCCCGATAGACAGCGGAGAGATCTTGCAGACTGGCGACCTTCCACCAGAACCTGCTGATCAAGAAAGCAACTAACAAGCGTGTGTCGCTGCTACTGTGTGTGTGCCGCAGGAGTAACTAATCAGCCATGCCGCACTCGTTCGGTTACCGCGCGCGCACGCGCGACATGTTCGCCCGCCCGTTCCGCCAGAGCGGCATGGTGAAGATGTCGACGTACCTGCGCACGTTCAAGGTGGGCGACTACGTGGACATTAAGGCGAACGGCGCGATCCACAAGGGCATGCCGCACAAGTTCTACCACGGCCGCACGGGGCGCGTGTACAACGTCACGAAGCGCGCGGTCGGTGTGCGTGTGAACAAGATTGTGGGCAACCGCATCATCCACAAGCACATCAACGTGCGCCTCGAGCACGTGCACCAGTCCAAGTGCCGTCTCGGCTTCCTCACGCGCGTCAAGGAGAACGAGCTCAAGAAGAAGGAGGCGCACGCTACCGGCGGTACGTGTGCTTGCTGGTTGCTATGGGACGCCGATTGACAGTGACTGACTGACCTGCCGTCTCTCTTGTGGTCGCCTAGTGCGCGCTGTCATCAAGCGCCAGCCGACCCCGCCGAAGGAGGCGTACACCCTCAAGACGAAGGGCAAGACGCCGGTGACGATGGCGCCGCAGCCGTTCGTGGACCTTATGTAGGCTTCTCGCCTTCCGGTGTCCCTCCTCCACTCTGTTGGCTGCTCTTGTTCGCTCGCATGCACCCGCACACGTCAACTGGTGTCGTGTTACGCACGCGCGTACGCAGCTGCGTGATCCGGGCGGCGGCTGTGCGGCGCGAGAGCGCGCCAACGAGCAGACTGGTTTGTCGCACGTAAGAGCTGGCAAATGAAAATGAACGAGTCGCATCCGCTCCTTTCTTGTCTGTCTGTCCGCTTGATCGTGTCCTCCTGCGCTGCTGAAGAGACATGTAAGGCTTCCGAGCGCATTGAGCGGCTGTGTTGGCTGCTCAGGTGGTGATTGTAGTAGCTGCTGTTGCTCTGTTAAGCGGGTGTGTGGACGCTGGAGGCCGCGGTGTGCGCGAGCGCCGCAGCGATAACGGAGGTCGGTGACGCACTCTCGAGCATGAGCGACTGCGAGAGGTCTTCGTGATCGAGGTCGTTTGAGGAGGAAGGCAAAGGCATCGCCCGACATGCTGTCCACCACGCGTCTCTGATACTTTAGTATCTTAATACTAAAGTAGTAGAGACGTGCAAGTATTTACTAAAGTTTTATTGATCTGAGTAAAAAAATTGCAACAGTAAAATAACATGAACAGTGCTGTACAGATAACGACGGAAAAACACGCCCACACACAAAACACGCCCACACCATTTTTTGCTGGACGGCAAAAATAAATAATTTTGGCCAATCAAATCTGTTTGTTGTTCATTGGTGCCGAAAAAAGATCGGCAGACCAATT
>JAASFJ010000189.1:0-34066 GCA_023333755.1 Globisporangium uncinulatum | reverse complement strand
TGTTTATGGGTGTTTCTGTTTTTCTCATCCTTGAAGATTCGCTAACTACTGATGTTTGTATGCAGGGTGTGTTCGATGCTGCGATGCACAGTTCGTGCGTGCGTGGGTGCGGATCAGAAGTAATCATTGCACCCAGCAGGGTTACACCAAGTGCAGAACTAACGTATTCAAAACAAACACTCTTATGCAGAATGTTGTCATGAATACGCTAGTGAGCACGGGTGAGTGTTGGTTGGTTATCGTGAGTGATGGTGAGTCCTCACATGCTCTCATTGTGGAATGCCGGTGGACGCGACAGGCAGGACGGTGGAGGATGTGAAGCGGCGAGTAGTAGACAAAGTGCGCAAACTCATGGCGAGCATCGCGCTGGCCGTCTCAGCACAAGACACCACGACCGAAGACACAGTGGCCACTGAAGCCAGCGGCTTCACTGACGACATTGTCTCGTTTTTTGGTGGCGCAGTCGATGCGCCAAACTCTGTGGACGTGAGCGAAGGGCGGGTGAAAGAAGAGCTCCAAAGGTGGCTCACAGAGGAGCCAGTCGCCACATCAAACTTGTTGAGGTACTGGCAGCAGCAGGCTGAGAGTGGCAACTATCGCATACTTCCTCAAGTCGCCAAGATCTACTTCGACATACCAACAACGTCAGCTCAGATCGAGCGCGATTTCGGACAGTGCGGAAGGATGGTCACGCTGCGGAGGATCAGCTTGATCTCGGAAAGGGTCGAAATGTGCGCGTTTCTGAGCGCTAGCCAAGAGTTCGTCGACTTGCGGCAGTGCATCAAAATCGACCTCGACCATCAGATCTCTAAGGTCTTCTATGAGAACCTCCAGATGGAGGAAGATACGAAAGCGGACTCGTAGCTGGCAAGTGCATGACAGTGTCGTTGTGAATGCATGTGCACACGTTCCTCATCTCTCTAGTCATCGCTGCTGGTGGTTGTCATACGTCGTTAAATGATGCGAAGCCTGCGCTGGAAGTCAAGCTCTTGGGAAGCGCGTTCACGCCAGCTGCTGCAACTGCTTCTTTTTTCTCACACAGACGCTTCTGTAACGCCTCCAAGTCGTGCTGGATGGCAGCGTTTTCCGTTTCATCGTAGCTGTCCTTGAGCTACGTGTGCACAGCCTTTATCGCTACTTTCGAGAAGGCGGCGGCATTCTGCTTCTCTTCAATCTTCGCAGCATACGCCATTGCCTCTGTCGCTCCAGCACGAGTTGCTTCGTCATGTCGTCGGCAATAAGGCGCGCCAGGTTTACGTCCATTGCGGTAGATGCTCCGAACGGCCAGTGGTACACCGGTAGGCCGATCGCGTTGCTGGAGTGCTGAGCTTGCTTCTGCACGACTTCGTCACGCTCGATGTCGGCCGGTCGTGCCGCTGCAGGTGACTCTGCATCTGCTACGGCTAAAGGAGCTGTGCCTTGGATGCTCAGACTCCCAAGCTTGCCAACAAGAAAGTCTTGAAGCTGCTGCTTGAGATCGTTCAGCTTCTCAGCCCACATCTGCTCTGCGCTCTCACTAGCACGCCGATCCGAACGGTGCCTGGAGTCCTTGATGGGCTGCTCGAGCTTCGCGTACACATCGTCGACGTTGGCGGCCGGCTTGGCCAGCTTTGGGTGAGCAGCGTCGAGCATGGAGGCGCTCAAGACTCAATTGTTCTTCGCTTGGTCGCGGAGCTCATTGATCGCAGCGCGAAAGCACTCTTGCTGCCGCTCTTCGGTACGCGCATGACTCTCCCTCACGTACGCTAGCGCGGTAGACTTTACGTCGTTCGCTGCAGTTGCGTTGGTGATGACAAGCGCGGCAGAAATTTGATCTTGATGACACTCCATCACCTTGGCGCTCGATTGCGCCACCAACCGCTCTTTCTCGGCGACGAAGGCGGCCTCAATTTCGTTCGCCGCGATTGCCGACACGCATGCCTCCACTGCAGCGAGAACGCTTGGCACCATCTCCGACTCTCGGTTGCCGGTCGTAGCCAGAGCCGTGCTCGAGCTATTGCGAAGGTTGGCCATAACGAGGGTCGTTTCCTCATGAAGATCGTCCACGATCGAGCTCTTCGCGCTCTCGAGCGACGCCACGAGGGTGAGGTTCAGCTGAGACTGCACAGCGGCCGCGGCGGCGTTCATCTTCTAGGTGGTCGCGGCCTCTACCGCCGTCAGCCTCATCGTCACCCGCACTTGGATGACTCGATCAAGCCAGCTTCGATGTCGCGCTTCATGTTCTACACACCGGCTTCGATGAGAGCTTGAGCAGTAGATGTAGCGTGATCGCGTGTGTCCTAGAACGCGACGTGCAGTCTCCCTTCGGTGTTAAACTGTGATGCGTCTTGAGTCCAAGTATTCGCCTGAAACAGCGCCATGACGTATTCTTGGTTCACTGATTGCCTGTCCGCCAAGTGCATCTGCGCCTTGAGCAACTCGTCCGCCTCACGCCGAAACTGACTGAATACCAGCTAAACACCTTCCGCGAGCTCGGACCCAGACGCTGAAAGCGACGTAGCTTCGGTAGAAGAGAGCTCAGAGACATCGTGCAGGATAATGTCCGTGCAGCTGGCCTCGTCGACGGTGCTCATCTTGACAAAGCTGCGAGGGCTCTCTCGACCGTATGAGGCGGCGGTGCGTGGCTTGTAGCTGCTTGACTCGCGTCGCGTGGCCGAATTGCTGTCGTCGAAGCGGTCTGTGCGCTCCTACTCTCTCCGCTTTGCGTCTGTTTCACAAGCCTCGGTCTCTCCCTCCACCAACCTCGTAGGCGTGCCTCCGTCGCTTGGTGGTTGGGTTGTGCAAGACTTCGCACTTGTGCTTTTGCGCGCCGTTTTGGCGCGCAAGTCTGCGATGCAATTTTGTTCAATGGTTGCAAAGGGGAATTTGGACCAGTCACCAACCCGGAAATGCGAATCTTCTGTGATTGGTGTGGTACAGGGGATCCTTCTGTTCGCTTATGTCCGAGAAGAGAGAATGCCAAAATCGACCGAAGGCCCTTCTGTCGATTTTGGCCTTTGGTCCTTTTTGACGGAAGGACCCTTCTGGGTCACTTCATTTCAGGGGTGATTTCATGCCAGAACGGAGCTTTTGGCCAAGACGACAACCTCGCCAATGACTACAGATTGTAGGCACGAATGCACACACAACTGACAGTATGTACTGATAGTTCTCACGCTCACCATTGCTCGGTTGTTCGTGCCTGGAATGGAACAGCATCGACGTGATGAATGGGCTTCTCGTCATGAAACTGGACATGTTTGTTGCGCGTAAAATCGGTCATGTTGAAGCACGTAATTACGGGTATCGTCGACACGATAATTTTAGAGAAGCCTCTAAAATTAGATTCTTACCTCGTTCGTATTCTCACAACAAATATCGACCGTACCATGTAATTCGTAAAATTTTAGTCAAAGATCTCATCTGTCAAGCATTCTACTGAGAGGTTTTAGCTACAAGAGGCATCGCTTAATCAAGTCTCACGCCAGAATCGCGCGTGACGCACCGCCGTGAGATCACATTCGCCGCACCGACGGAATCCCCATTTCCGCTCTCGCCTTCCAATCACACACTTGGCACTTGGCCGTCCGTTCGTTCGTCCGACCGCCTGCCTCCCGCCTCACCATGTGGCGCCGCTCGCTCTCCCTGCGCGCTGCCGTGCGTCCGTCGACGCGCTCGCAGCTGCGCGCTGTCGGTGCCAGTCACCCCCGCTGCCTGTCGACGCTCACGCCGGAGGAGCAGGAGCTCATGAACGAGCCACGCGAAGGAATGGACTACGACGTGCTCCTGGTGCGACTCCTTCTCTCTCTCTCTCTCTCTCTTCTATAGTATGCCAAGTGGTGTCTTAACTAACGGCCGATTGGCGCGCAGGTCGGCGCTGGGCCCGCGAGTCTCGCAGCAGCGATCCGCCTCAAGCAGCTCTCGGCCGAGAAAGGCACAGACTTGTCGGTGTGCATTGTCGAGAAAGGCGCAGAAGTCGGCTCGCACATTGTGTCGGGCAACGTCTTTGAGCCGCGCGCACTGGACGAGCTCCTGCCGAACTGGAAGGAGCTCGACGCGCCGATCCACACGCCCGTGACAGAAGACGCGTTCATGCTCATTACGGAGCACAAGTCGCTCAAGCTGCCGAACTTTCTCTTGCCCGCAGAGCAGCACAACCACGGCAACTACATCATCAGCTTGAGCCAGCTCACGCGCTGGCTCGGTGCCCAAGCAGAAGAAGCCGGCGTGGAGATTTACGCGGGCTTCTCGGCTGCGGAAGTGCTCTACGGCGACGACGGTGCAGTGAAAGGCATTGCGACCCGAGACGTGGGCATTGGCAAGGACGGGAAGCCCAAGAGCACGTTTGCGCGCGGCATGGAGCTGCGCGGCCGCGTGACGCTCTTTGGCGAAGGCTGTCGCGGCTCGTGCAGTGAAGAGATCATGACCAAGTTCAACTTGCGTGACGGCGTGCAGCCGCAGACGTACGGGCTCGGGATCAAAGAGGTCTGGCGCATCCCAAAGGCGCAGCACCGGCCCGGCTACGTGCAGCACACGCTCGGGTGGCCGCTCCAGAGTTCGTTGCTCGAGAAGACGTTTGGCGGCTCGTTTATGTATCACATGGAAGACGACCTCGTGCAAATCGGCGTCGTTGTCGGCTTGGACTACGAGAACCCGTACTTGAATCCGTACGAAGAGTTCCAGCGGTTCAAGAAGCACCCAGAGATCAAACGGTACTTGGACGGCGGTGAGTGTGTCGCGTACGGCGCTCGGTGTTTGAACGAAGGCGGGTACCACGCGATCCCGAAGCTGTCGTTCCCAGGCGGTGGGCTCATTGGGTGCTCGGCGGGCTTCCTGAACAGCGTCAAGATCAAGGGCACGCACACAGCGATGAAGTCGGGGATGCTGGCAGCCGAGGCCGCGTACGAAGCGCTCACGGCGACGGGCATGGAGCCCGTCTCTAGCACAGGCGAGATCAACTCAGAGGAGCCAGCTGCGGACCTCTCGAGCTATGAGAGCGCGTTGGAGAACTCGTGGGTCGCAGACGAGCTCAAGCGCGTGCGCAACGTCCACGCAGGCTTCCACTGGGGCATGCTGCCGGGACTGCTCTACGCTGGCCTGAACGCGTTTGTGCTCAAGGGCAAGGAGCCGTGGACGATTGCCAACACTGCGACGGACGCCGCGAAGACCCGACCTGCGAAGGAGTTTGCGCCGATCGAGTACCCCAAGCCCGACGGGAAGCTCACTTTCGACCTGCTCTCGAACCTGCAGCGCAGTGGCACGAACCACAACCACGACCAGCCCGCGCACTTGCGCATCAAGGTCGAGCACGCTGCGGTGCCGTCGACCGAGTCGTTCCCAGTGTACGCGGGTCCGGAGCAGCGCTTCTGTCCCGCCAAGGTGTACGAGTACACGGACGGCAGCGAGGCGAACGGCGTGCCGCAGCTGGTGATCAACGCGCAGAACTGCGTCCACTGCAAGTGCTGCTCGATCAAGATGCCGAAGGAGTACATCAACTGGACGGTGCCCGAGGGCGGCGGCGGCCCGGCGTACGAGCTCATGTGAGCGACAGGGTCGACGAGAGGCGCCTTCCAAGGCGCCGCCGCCTCCTCGTCTTGTACGTTTGGTAAAGCACACAAGACACGTATGTATCGACTGATGTGTAGCCCCCGTAATGTTGTTGTCGACTATGACAGCGGATGATCCGCTTGACACGTTTCACAGAACGAGTCGGGCACGGGACCGACTGTCGTTGTCGTCTCTGTCGCCTGGATCGTGTCGAACGCCAGCGGCTGGAGGCAGCGCTGCATCTGCGCGTACGTCGCTGCGTCGATCGCTTCGTACGGCATCTGTGCGTACGCTCCACGTGGCAGTCGCGGCAGCAGACTCACGCCCTTGAGCTGGTACTGAAAGTACTCGAGCGCAGCCGCGAGGTGCGGCCCTTCCCGCTCCGGGTCGAACGTCACTGTGCAGCTCACTTGGTTGTCGGCCCAGTGCCGCTGCAGGAAGCTCGCGAGCGCGAGCTGCTCCCACGCCGAGACGTCTTGGAGCGTGCGCATGCCCTCGCCGGCGTCGACTGGGATCGCAACGACGAGGGTCGTGGCTGGGGCCTCCACCGCCGGCTCGAGGTCGTACCCGGCCCGTTGCAGTGCTGGCACGAGGGCGGAGCGGCTGTCGAGCCGCACGCGTCGGATGTAGAAGCGGCTCTCGGGGTAGTGCATCCCAGCCGTTGCACCGGCGAGCAGCGACACTGTGCCGCTCGGCTTGATCGACGTCGTCTTGATCGACCGCGGGACGCCAAAGTCGCCCGAGAACTCGGCGTCGGACGTCTGGACCGCGTCGTACCCGCGCTCGCACCAGCGCTGGAGCTCGTGGAGCCCCTGCTTGGCGAGGAACTGTGTCACGCCCGACATGCTGCAGCCGACGCGCCGGTTGCGCGCCATGACGCGGTTCGTGCGCGGCCAGTGGGTCTGCCCGAGCGTCACGGTCTTAGCGTACAGGTACGCGAGCCGGAGCGTCTCGACGTAGTCGTCGAGGCTCGTGTGTGCGGCCGGGAAGGTCTCCACGAGGCAGCACATCTCGTACGACTCGAGCGTCTGCTCGAGGCACGGGTTCCCCCCTGCCGCGTTCCGGTCCCGGTCGTCCGGGACGCCGTTCATGCGGCCAAAGCCGCGCATGTTGGCCAGCCACGCGAGCCCCGGCTCGCCGTTCTGGACGATCCGTGTCGTGATCGGCTTGTAGTCCATGCCGACGTCTGCAAAGATGCTGTTGTTCGACGTCCAGCCAAAAGCCGCACGCTCGGGGTGCTTCGCGTAGTCCTTCAGCTCGACGTACTCACTGTCGCGGTAGTCGCCGAACGCGATCTCGGCCGTCCGCCGCACGTTCCCCGACACGACACAGACGCCAATGTGGTTCATGACGTCTACAATGTGGCGTGCCGAGAGCGGCTTCCCGACCGCGCTATCCAGCACGGACGCGACCATCGCGTGGAGCTGGACGAGCGCAGCCGGACCCGAGCTGACGCCGCCAAAGCCGCGGATCGGCGCTCCTGCTGGCCGAATGCGCGCGTAGTCGAACGATGGCTGGGGGCCGCCGACCAAGTAGGCGTTGAGCAGCCTCCGGACGGACTCGACCCAGCCCTCACGGGAGTCCGGGACCTGGAAGCAACTGCTGCTGTCGATCCCGCTCGGTTTCTGCACTGTGAGGTGGTGCGCGCCTTTCGTGTCGAAGCCGACGCCGACGCCGAGCATCGCAGCGTCCATGAGGAAGCAGAAAGGCTCAGCTGGAGACGCGAGCTCGCCCACGTCGGCGGTCGAGACGAACGCGCAGTTGTTGAGCGCTGCAAAGAGTTTGCGCTCCTCGGTGATCGGCGAGCCCATGGCCCAGAGCCCGCGTCCAGGCGGGAGGAACTTCATCTCAAACACGCGCGTGTACATGGCTTGCGCCGTCTCGGCGGCTCGTCCTGCGTCCCACTCGAGCGCCCGCTCTGCGCGCCAGCGCTGCTGCATCCGGAACGTGCCGTTCACGACGCGCTCGACCGTCTCGAACCACTGTTCGTTGGCGCCGTCGCTCTTCACGCGCGCGTACGAGCGCATGTACACGATGGCCCCGAGGCCGTTGAAGCCGAACGGCGGCGGACGCTTCGCGAACCGTGCCACGAACCTGTCGAGGGAGAGAGGGAGCTCGTGAGAGTGGCATTGATACATACAATAGCAAGCTTGAACGAGTTGCCATACACACGTCTTGTCGAGCGCAAACGGCATCGCATTCGCGTCTGGAGCAGCATTAGGAGGAGGAGCTATAGTGGTGCTCATTCGAGCAGCTTGGACGACGGTGGAGCGGCCGACAGTGGTGCTGCGAGTGTGTGCGTTCAAGCGTGATGAGAGCGCACTCGGCGTAACGCAGCGGCTCCTGGAGGAGGAGGCACTAAGCCACACGACGCGCCGTGCGCTGACTGCGCGGACCAGCATCTCTCTGTAAGAGACCGAGTGCCGCCTGCTTGGATGGTGGTGATACTGGAGCTGGTCGCACTTCACCACTGGAGTGCATCATGTCGACAGGTACCAGGGCCAGTATTCAAAGTACAAGTATTTTATTGTTTTTGGCGCGAATTCGAGCGACCAGCTCACGAGAGCGATGGCGGACGCCTCTGCGTGCGACGACGCGTCTGCTGCGCTCCTCGAGAGCGGAGACGCAGTGCCCATGGCAGCCGGAACGGGCGACATGATTGCCCTCCGTACGCGCACTAAGCTGTCGCTCGTGGACGTACACATGGACACGCTCGAGGCATTTCTGCCCGACTTTGTCGAGCCTGTGCGTTCTGTTCTGCCTGTTGCGAGTGCCTGCTTAGCTCACTGTGAAGTGTGTGTGTGTGGCTAAGAGGAACTGACACTCTGCTATCCATTGTATGGGAGAGCAGATCCTGGGTGACGATGAGCAAGCGCAGGACGACGACGAGTACCAGCGGTTCCTCTCGTCACTTTTGCCGCACGACCAGGAGAACCTGTCGTTCCTGGACGAAGAGGACGAAGAGTACCACCCAGAGGAGGAAGACGACGACGACGAGGACGAGGACACAGTCAAAGCTACGGACCCGCGGGACCGTGTGGCCGCCAAGATCTCCAAGAAAGAGCTCACAGAGCTGCTCTGGGACTCGACACGACTCGGTCTGCCGCTGCTTGGGAGCCAGCGCAGTAGCGTCGACGCACTCGCAGCGGTTGCTGGCGTCGTGAATGGGACCGCGCATGGCCCACCGAGCGTGACTGAGCCCGTGAGCCGGTTCTTCCAGCCGTCCGTGCGGCCAGCAGCCGCTCCGACGGCAGCGTTTTACCGTCGCCCGGTCGACGGCAGTAGGCAGACGCTCGTAGGGTCGACGCAAGAGCTCAACGGTGCGATCGCACAGGAGCAGTGCATTCGCTTGGCGTCGCAGATGCACAAGCACTTCCAGCTCCTCTTGCAGACCTTCCACATGGTCGCGAGTGGCGAACGAGCGAGTGACTGTAACTCTGACGACGACTCCGACGACGAAGCGAAGCCACGGCTGCCGAACCTCGAGGCCATGCGCGAGTGCGAGCGGATGCTCGAGGAGCTGCAGGCACGTGGCGAGCAGGCGCAGCAGTGCAAAGGCGCGCTGCTCGCGAAGCTCACGGAGCCGCCGGAAGACGCCAGCGGGGCCTCTCGCCGGGTCACTCGGTCGCTCACAGCGGCGCACGCAGCAGTGTCGCACCCGTCGATGTTTGAAGTCGTCGGCGCGCAGGCAGTGAGCGAGCTGACGCGGAAGCTCGCCGAGCGGTGCAGTCTCGCGGACCGGGACCAGAGTGTGCAGGAGCACTTGCTCGAAGTCGACACGCACTTACTCGGGACGATGAAGAAGAACCCCAAGAAGCCGTTCACCGCGGTCGAAGACAACCTGCTCGCGCACGGTGTGAAGCGCTTCGCGCTCCATCCGCACCGGTGGGAGCAGATTGAGAAGCACTTCTTGCCGGGCAAGAGCCCTGCTGTGATCCAGCGCCGATACCGGTACCTAGCGAGCAGCAAGACAGGCACGAGCGCTGTGAAGGAGTACCACGCGCGGTTCCTCAAGCGCCGGAACCCGACGTGGATCTTGGAAGAGGACTTGCGCATTGCGCGTGGGATGATTGAGTTCCACGACGCGCCGTACCGCTTCGCACGCGTGCGCACGCACTTCTTACCGCATCGAGACCGCCCAGAGATTGGGAAGCGCTGGAAACGCATCTGCGCCAAGTGGTTCCACGCGATTGCGGCCGAGAACCCGTCGATCGACACGTCGTCGATCGACTTTGCGGTGCTCGTGAAGGATTTGCTGGAAGACAAGCTCCGCGAGCAAGTGAAGCAGCAGAGCTTGGAGCTGATGCTCGAGCACGACATGGACGAGTCGGACGACTCGGACTCGGCGGCTGAGAACGACGACGACGACGACGCGAGCGCAGCGAGTAAGCGGCAACCGAGTCGCCCACTGCTCGGGAGCGCGAGTGCGAGTGAGTGCGCGTCCAAGCACCTGCACCCGGCGCTGTTCTTCACGTCGTGGGCGCTCGTGAGCCCCGCGAGCCTCCTCAGCAAGACGTGCGAGCACAACCTCCCGTCGTTCATTGGCGAGATGGCTGCGAGGCGGCCGAACCAAGCCACTGAAGCAGCAGCGGAGGATGCTGTCGGGAGGGAGAGTTCAGGTGTCGAGACGGACTCGAGCGCAGTGTCTGTCGAGTGCGTTCTTGAGGGCGTTGCGACTGATGTGGGGACTCGCCAGGACATCGACACAGAAGGGATAGCGAGCACGATCTCGAGTGAAGATGCGTTCTGGGCGGAGGAGATTCTGAGCTCAACGGCTCCACTGCCGCCTTCGCCTTCTCCGCCACCGCCGAGTCTCGTCGGGTCCGTCGAGTCCGAGCCGTCGACGGCGAACACTTCAGCAGTGCTGGATGATGAAGAGGACGACGACAGCGACTACGAGCACGACGAACTCGTGTCGTCGGACGGAGAGCACGGCAGCGACTCGGAAGAGTTCGAGCAACTGGAGCTGTCGGACGACGAAGAAGATGACGAAAGCGATTTCGACTACGAGGAGCTTGGGGTCAGCGACGACAGCGGCGGCGATTGCGACGACGACGAATCAGCAGAGGACGAGTCGGATGCGGTGGGTACCCCATCTCGCGGTCACGTCAGCGATACTGGAGCGTGGAGCAGTCCGATCTACTCGCGAATAGCGAAGAGCGCGGTCGCTATCGACCAAACCGTGCGACAGCACCAACTACAGCAGCGCCCTGTGCGCTACACGCTACGACTGCGCAACCTCCTGAACCCGGAAGACGAGCGGACGAAGCGTGCGCTGGAAGCGTTGGAGCGGCGCATTGTCGGCAAGAGCTTGAAGGACGTACTTGTGAAGCCGCCAGCCGCGCGTCCGGCTAGCAAGCGCCGGATAGTGTCGAGAGTCCTGTCGGATTCGGCCCAACAGGGACCAGACACTGACGGCTCCGACAAGTCTGACGCGTTTCTGCAGTGTGCGTCACCGGCTAAGGCTGTCGGTGAAGCTGGTGCGTCGGCTTTGGTAGCTGTCGACTTGGCGACAGACGAGGTGCTGAGTTCACCGAGCGGCGGCGACGACGACGACTTTGAGTGTGAGGAGCTCCTGGACAACGACAGCGCAAACGACAGCGAGGTCTGCGTGCCGATCACAAGCACAGCACCAGCACCACTGGAGCAGCAACTCCAGCAGCAGGATCAGCAGTACGAACCGTGGCAGCCGAACAAGAAGGTCAAGCTGCGCCACTCCGCCACGTGCAGCACGTGTCGCAGTGTGGACATGTGCAGCTGTGCCAGGCAGCGCGAGCAGCAGCTTCTGCGGCGTTTACAGCGGCGAGCGAGCGAGCGCCAAACGCCAAGCACATCACGTGCAAACAGCAGCTCGTGATGGTGTACGAATATCACTACTAACTATCTAAATGGACGATTCTTGATCCGTCGGTCGTCACGCGTCGAACGCCGGCGAGAGGAAGCTGTTCGCGCGCTCTTTGCGTCTCCGTTTGCCACCGTCCGCTTTCGCTGGAGTCGTCGGCTTTGCGCTCGCTCTCTTGGCTGCTTTCCCCTTCTTCTTGGCTCCCCGCTTTCCAGGAGCGACCTGGCTCTTGGGGTTTAGCTGGCTCCCGAACGCGCTCTGTGAGAGGCTCTGGAGCAGCACCAAATCGTCGTCGCCGTCGTCGCCCAGGCCGCGCTGCGAGAGCGTGTTCGCGAGCTGGCGACCGAGCAGCAGGTCGATAGTGTCCTCGTCGCGCTCGAGTGCCGGTGCTCCGCCGCGTCGCAGCGCGAGTCGCGCCTGCATGGCACCGTGGAAGCGGTTCTCTGGGTCCAGTGCGCCGCTTTGCACAGCGTCCACGGCGGCAGCAGCTGCGTCGGTCGATGCGAAGCGTAGGAACATGAAGCCCTCGGCCGACATATCGGCGAAGTCGTGGTGGATCTGGGTGTGGTGACACTGTAATTAGTGCTGTGCAATGGAATCACACACAGGAGAAGGCTCGCTCGCACCTGCACGGACAGGAGCTCGCCGACCGGGCGGAAGAACTCGCGCACTGACTCCTCCCCGATGCACAGCGCCGGGGGCACGCGGCCGACCCACACGCGCACGCCGGTGTCGTCGTTACTCGCCATTAGCGCCGGGATTTTTTACGTCACTAAAACGGGGATTGCATACACCATTGGCCAGCAGCAGCTCTTTTGAGCTGTTTTGGCAGGCGACAAAATGGAGGCGAGACGTAATGTGCAGCTCCACTCGCACGACTTTGAGTGGGAAGACCTCGCACGTGTGTGCCGAGAGCAAGTTGAACGCGACAGCGACGACGCGGAGACGACTGGCGACGACGGTAACCACCACCACCAGCAGCAGCTCGCGCAGGTCGCGAAGGACAAGTGGGAGGTTTTCCACCAGCTCAACAATGGTTCGTTAGAGCTTCTCGTCGAGCGGTGGTGCCAGTATACGATCTGAACGAGCCGACAGCGGGTACTCACCATTGTGCTGCGGCTGGTGTGCGCAGGAAAGGCGTACAAGCCGCGCAACTACCTCGTGAAGGAGTTCCCGGAGCTTCTGACCATGGTGCGTTCGTTGCGTGAGCGGGCTCCTTCGCTCGATAAGAGATCGAAGCGCTGGCGAGAGAGCGCCACGAGACGGTGCTCACGTGTGTTTGTGTGCGGTGTCGTGTCGCAGGAGAAGGACGAGATCCAGCTGCTGGAGCTGGGCTGCGGCTACGGCAGCGCTGTGTTCCCGATCCTGGATGAATGCCCCAAGGTGCGCGCGCAAGTGTGCGACTTCAGCGCGCACGCGATTAATGTGCTGCAGCAGAACCCGCGCTACGACCCGCGCTGCTGCCGTGCGTTTGTGTGCGACGTCGCCCGCGACGAGCTCAGCGGCGTCGCGTCGGGCTCGGTCGACATTGCGCTGTTGGTGTTTGTGCTCTCGGCGCTGCCGCCAGCGTCGTTTGTGCCGACGCTGCAGAAAGTGTTCGAGGCACTGCGGCCAGGTGGGATCGTGTGCTTTCGCGACTACGGACTGTACGACCTCGCGATGATGCGTAATGCGAAGCGCCTGTCGCCGTCGCTGTACTACCGGAGCGACGGCACGCTCGCCTACTTCTTTTCGAAAGAGGACGTCACTGAGATCTTCGAGCGCCAGTGCGGCTTCCTGCCGCTTGAGAGCACGTACTGCACCGTGCGGCTCACGAACCGCAAGAAAGGCGTTTCAATGGACCGCGTGTGGTTGCACGCCAAGTTTCAGAAGCCATGGTAGCAGAGAAGAAAGTTTTGTTGTTCTTGGTTCATTACTGTAGAAGAGAGCGCCTCTCTTGAGCTCTCGCTTGGGCTTGAGGTCATGCTTGGTATGGGGATGTTGCGGTGATGAAATCGAGCGTACAAGTCAAAAGACCACCCCATGTTTCGTCACGTGCACCCACTTACTCAAAGATACTGAAGCTATATGCGGCGTCACTGCTTGGCGAGGACGAGGGTCAGGACATGTGCCTCTCGTACGTCGCCGACGCGCACGACAGACAAGCCCATCGCACTCGTGTCGTCACCGTGTGCCCACGCGAGTCAAGTCCCTAGTCATCTCCTGCTTCGTCCAAGAGGGAAGCAGTCTCCATCGACGCGTCTTGGTTCGCTAGGGCGACGCAAGCTGACGGCTGTGAGCTCAGCTGCTACCTCCAATGATCTCACCAGAAACGTTCGAGCGCTCACACAAGCGGCGCGTGTCCGACGTCATCCGCGTCGCTGTCGAGCGCCGAGGCGTGATCGGCTTCATCGACATTAGCGACGCGATGAGTCTGTCCGACGCGCGCGCGCTGATCCACGAGAACGTGGAGAACGCCCCTGCTGACTTCCAGTTCGTGCTTGAGGACGGTGCACCAGTTAGCGCGCGCCAAGAGAGCTCGCAGAAGATCGCGTACTTCTACCCGTGCGTCAAGATCCGCGACAGCAGCGCCAGCAGCCGACAAGCGACGATGGGCGGGCAGCTCTCGCTGGAGTCTCTTCGTGACGACGATCCCGACATCGCGCGAAACGAGCGCTACTTCTCCAGTGGCGCGACAGAGAAAATCACAGTCTACTCGGCGTCCGGCGGCGAGTTCTCGGCCTGGATCTCGGATGCGTATACGTTCCAGCAGCTGCGTCGAGACGCATCTCGGTACTGGAGCCTCCCGCCGAGCCAAGTGGCACTGACCGACGCAGACGGGTGTCTGTGGCCAGAGCAGGCGAGAATCCTGTCGGTGATGAGCGTCGAAGAGCTCCGCGAAAAGAAAGTCGTGCTGGAGCACAAGAGCGGCGTCCGCACCAAGCACCTCGCTCGTACGCAGTCGGCGTCGCTCAAAAAGACGGCGACGTTCCGCCAGCAGCCTTGGTTCAAGGGCGACAGCAGTGGGGGCGGAGCAGTGCCTCCAAGACAATCGCCAGTCACTGCAGCCAGTAGACCATCGCTGTCGCTGTCGCCGACAAGGCCGGTGGAAGAGCTCTGGCTGATCTTCACGTTCTACTGCGTGACCGGCGACAGCCTTGAGCTCGAGTGCATCAAGGCGCACCAGTTCAACAAGCTCCTGCGTGACTCGAAGCTCTTTGGCAAGAGCCTCACGCCGGCGATCGCTGACATCATCTACACGTCCGAGACAAAGGGCAAGCCGCAGGCGTCTGGGAAGATGAGCTACGACGAGTTCCTGAACGCGCTCGTCAAGATCGCGGCGACCAGGCACAAGCCGAGCAGCAACAGCAAGCAGCCGCGCCGCGAGAGCCGCGACGACGAGCAGCTCTTCCAGAAGCTCGTGCTCGAGAGCGTGCTGCCGCTCGCGTCCCGCTGGCCGACACACATCTGGGAGGAGCACACACAGCGGCTGCGGCAGGCCGAGATCGTGTCGTTTGTGTCCAAGTTCGCGGACCCGCTGGTCGAGATCTTCCTCTTCTACGCACGAAGCCACCTCGTGGGCGGCGCTGCAGGCGGCGGCACGAAGGAGTTCTACATGTCGAACGCCGACTATCAGCGCTTTTTCACCGACTTTGCGTTCGCCAACCTACAGCTCTCGAGTGTCGACGCCGCCCAGGTCTTCCTCGCCGCGTGCTCGAGCCCTCCGTTCCACGCTGCTTCGTTGTCGGTCAGTGGTTTAGACACCACTACAGCACCAACAACGATGACGACGGAATCTACTGTGGACGTCGGCAGCACCGCCTCGATTGAGAGCTGGCGCTTGGAAGGCGTTGTGACGTATGCGTTCCCGGAAGCGCAGATCGGCCGCGTGTGCATGGGCGTGTCGGCGTTTCTCGACGCGCTCGGGCGGCTCGGGCTCGTGGCGTTTGCGACCAAGATCCAGGCGATCAAGACGTTACACTGCGTCAAGGCCGTGTTCCACCATCTCAGCCGCGGACTCACGCACTCGCGGGTGCAGGAGATCTTGCGCAACCACAGCTCAACGTCGATCCACGCGACCAAGTTCTACTCTGGTGCAGTCGCGTTCAACAACCGGTTTCTCGACATGTGGCGGTACGAAGGCTCGCCCGACTACCTCGTTGGCAGCAGCCTCTACAGCTTCGACAGTGGGAACGACACACCATCCTCCAGCAGCAGTAGCAACAGAGAAGCGCCGGATTTCATCTCCGCTCCGGGACCGACTACTATGTGCCTGAGCGCGCTCGGAGGCACACCACCGAGTCCCATGATGAGCCCGTCGAGGCGTCTCACGATGACGTCGTCCATGTTTGAAGACCGCGTGATCTCGAGCGGTGCGGGCCGAGGACGCGAGGCGCTCGACCGGCTCGTGCGCAACGCGTTTCTGCGCAACGCTGTCGACACGATGAATGCGACAGAAGCACGGCCACTCACTCCGAGAATGCGTGAGCAGACCGCGCAGGTGGTAGTGCGAACGGCCGAGCTGGTGTCTGCTGCGCCGACAGAGAAGAACGAGACTGCGTCCGACACTGGTGGCGGCGGAGATGCGTCGCTCGCTGACGATGAGGGACCGGCGTGGCGCACGGACGCTTCGCTTGCCTATCGTGACGGTGATGAGTTCCTCAGCAAGTACGAGCGCGCTCCTGACAGTGCACAACGCCCAATGATTCTGGATGGTATGGAGGAGGAACCGTTCGAGCGAGGCAGCTCAGGCGGCGGCGAGTCGCCTCGCGCTCCCTCGCCAGTCAACGCGCAGAGTCGCCCATCGGTGGGCTTAGCAGCAGCTGCTGTCACTGTTTCTTCGCTTCCGATGCGCCGAGAGGACGAGCGCGCGCTGTTCGAGAGCATCCTGCTCAAGGGCGGCGTGTTCAAGAAGTACGGACAGTGGGGGAACCCGCACCGACGCTACGTCTGGTGCACAAAGGCCTTTGACGCCGTCTTCTGGCGCCCGCTCAACCGCAAACATAGTCTCTCGAAAGAGGGCATCGCGGTTGCCAGTGTCGTCGCTGTGCTGCCTGGCAACTCGATGCGGACGCGGTACGCCTTCATGAAGCACCTTTCCGACGGTACGGCTCTCTCCGCTTCTGTGTGGAACTGGTGTGTGTGGCTATTGGACTCGGTTCGCTTGGCTATCGTCTCACTTGTGTCTCTATGCTTGTGTCGGCAGAAAAGTCGCTCTGTCGGTGCTTCTCGGTCGTCGCAGAGGACCGACGCTTGGATCTCGAAGCCGACTCGGAAGCCACACGAGACCTCTGGGTGAGCGCCTTCTTGTACCTGATCAAGGAGCACCGCCCACGGTTGCTCGTAGCATAGTAGTACGGCACGACCGACGATGCATCACCCTTCCCCCGACGACAATGATCGACAGCTTCTTATACGAGTGTTGTCCTTGGTTCAAGTCACGACGACAGTGTGCGTTGACTGAAACATGTGCGTCGTGTGCTCAGCGACAAACGTCGACGCAGTATCAAGTCGACAGCGTCGCACCAGGGTGGAGCATGCGATCTTACCGGGAGAAGACAAGGATAGCTCCTCTAAGTCCTCGCTTCCAGGCACACGCGTGTGGCGCCGCCGAGAGCGTCGCTCACTCTCGCTCGCTGTCCTCCTTCGCAACTCCGCAACGCCCTCCACTCGAGTTTCGCGCGCATTTCCAGTTCGCCTGTTCGCTCCTCACCCAGTGATTGTGTGGCTTTGCATCATACGACCGACCGACGGACCACTTGTCCGTGAAGGAGGCGCATGCGGAGGATGAACGACCGGCCACTGTCCGTTGGGATGGCACCACAGGCGCCACCAGTGCCGGAGATCGAAGGCTACTTGAAGAAGCTCAAGCGCAAGACGAGCAACCTGAGCGCGAGCTGGAACAAGCGCTGGTTCTTCGTCGACCCCAAGCGCCGGGAGTTTGGCTACGCCAAGACGAAAGCACCGGGCGCGCCACGGAGTGCGTGCGTACACGAGCGTCGGTGCCGGCTCCCTCTCACGCTCGTGTGTCTGCAGTGACTCACACTCACGCTCTTGTTCTCCCTCTCTCTCTCTTTGGCAGGTTCAATCTACTTGAACGACATCACGGCGGTCGTGCAGTTCGACGACACGCACTTCCAGGTCGAGAGCCGGACGCGCAACTTCTTCCTCTGTGGCGACAGTAAAGCGAGCACGACGTGCTGGGTCAAGAGTTTGGACGAGTACCGCAAGAAGCTGAGTGAGTACGAGAAGGAGAAAGCTAAGCACGACGCGCTGCTGCTCGTAGCCGCGCAGCAAGCGGCTGACGCGCAGCTGTCAGCGCTGTCGCCCAAGGGGCCAGCAGCAACTGTCGCTCACGCGCCACTCTCGGGTGACAACAAGCGGACGAGCAGCAACAAGCCCCCAATGCCGACCGCCAACGAGTTGAGGGACTCGTTCGCGTCGTCGTCGTCGTCGTCCCGGGGCTCGAGCGTGTCGGCGAAGTTGAACTCCCACTCGAAGCGAGCGAACCGAGTAAACGAGCGACAGACGCGAGCAGAGGAGAGGCGCACGCCGTCACCCGCAGAGTCGCGGGGCAGTCGGGACCGCGAGAAAGCGCGAGAGAGCGGGCGAGGAGAGAAAGGGGACCGCGAGCGAGGGGATTCACACGCGCGGGCTAGCGGCTCCCGTGCGAATGCGCGTCAGGTGGAGAACCGATCGGTCTCGAACGCGTCCAGTGTGCGCGCGCACCCTGGGAAGGGCTACGTCATGCAGGCGTGGGTGGACGAAGACCTCTAGGCGTAGGGTTCCTGGGCCTAGACGACTCGCCGGAAGGAGAGCAAGATAGTGAGAGCAAGTGAGTGAGGAGGGATCGAAAAGGAAAAGTGTCTCGACTTGCTCACATCGAATGCACATACGTTGCGACGAGCTCTCGAGACAGTCGGTCACTCAGTTGGTTCGTTCCGTTGTCGTGTCTTCCTGGAGTTCGGACGCTGGTGTCCGAACGTCCGCTTCGTCCTTCTGCGCGCCTTTGGTGTCGATCTCAAGAGACTGACCGACGCGCACGGCCCGGAAGCGCTTGCGGAGAGCAGCTCGCGCCGAGTTCTGGATGACCCACTGCCAGTCCGCTTTCGAGACCACACCGCAGTCTCTCGACCGCTTCTTGAGCACTGGGAACTCGTGGAAGAACCAACCAAGGAACTCGGCGAGCGAAATGCCGCCCGAGCGATCGCTGTCCATCATGTCGACCACGTCGTCCAGTTCGTCTTTCGCGAGCGGGACGCGCAGTCGAGCCATGAGCTCACGCACCGCGTCACGACTCAGCTCTCCTCTCCCTTCCGTGTCCAGGAGCTCAAAGAGATCCTTCACGTCTTCCGCAATCCGCATCTCGACTGTGAGCTGCTCGCGCGCCTTCATGGCCTCGTACATCCGCCTCGTCAGCACGTTCTCTTCACGCTTCAGCTGCTCCTTCCCAGTGCGACTCGCAATGTATTTGCCAAACGAGTCGAACACGCCCATCTCGCGCTCTCGGTCCCACCCGCCAGTGTCGCTTTCATCCTGTTGCTGGTAGTGAGTAGTGCCGGCTATTGGAGCCGACGCGAGACCGCCGAACTGCTTTGAGATCGCAAGCAACTCGCTCCCGAGTCGCTTTGGTCGCGAGCCTTTGCGCCGCAGCAGCTTGAGGCGGTAAGCGCGCTGGATCCGGGTCGCTGCGCGCGTCCACCGCAGAAAGAGGACTCGGCGTCGTGCGAGGTGCTGCCGGAATGCGCACTGGATCGTTCGTGCTGCTGTGAGCACCTGCCGCAGTTGTTGGAGCATCGCTTTCGAGCGGGCGACACGGTAGAAGCACTGGAGCGTCGTGGCGACGCGATCGACGCTCACTCGGTCGCGAGCAGCGTCGCTCTCGAGCTGCTTCTGGTAGCGCACGACAGCGACGAGTGCGGCGTGTAGTGTCGCCATGGCCTGCAGTGCTGGCATCGCCCCACTGTCGCTATGAGAGCTTACGTGTTGTGGAGCGAGGAAGTCAGTGTGTACCAGCACCAGCAGTAGTAGTTCTCGCTCTTGCGCTTGCTGCAGAAGTGCTCTCGCGCGTAAGATGGCCCCCCACTGCTTGCGGTCTCTCGAATCCACCTCAGAGAGCTTCTTGGCCACGCTCGTCCGCAGGAACTCTGTCAGCAGCGACCGGCGGTCCATCTTTGACAGAGTCTCGCGTTTGAACCCGACAAGCAGCATCGAGGCTTCCAGCAGCACCATCGCCGCCGCTTGGACGGCTGATGATGTCGCACTACGCTCGCCAGTGTCCTCAGCAAAGACCGACAGCGCAGGCGACGCTGGCACCGACCCTATCGGAACCCCCATTCTCCCAGTCAAGACCGGGTCGCGTGCTGTCGGCTGCACGCCAGTTAGGAAGCCGCGAATGTCCGTCTCGAGGTGCAGCATCTGTTGTCGGAACGCGAGTCGCGCTCGTTGGAGCTGTGCGAGTAAGTAGAAGCCAGCTCCAGTGCCGACGCCATAGACGCTGCTCCCGGCTTCGAGACCGAGCGTCGGTCTCAGCACCTCCTCGTCACCTCGTGGCGGCTGCTCGAGAAACGCGCTTACTAGCTCCTGCGTGCTCGCCTGCACTTGCTTCGCCACCGCCTCCACCGCAGCCGCGCCGTCCGCTCGTCGGTGCTCAATGTCGACACTCAGCACCTCCGACGCGCCTCCAGTCAGCGATACGCCACGCAGGAGCACACGGTACTTGACGCGCACAGGCTCAGCGTTTAGTGGCGCAGATCCAGCGTGCGACTGCTGCTGTGCAGCTGTGTGTGGCGCACGAACGTCTGTCGGCTGCTTCGGCTGCCGCAATCGGAAGAGATTCGCGGGTCGCTTAAAGAGAGAAGCCGTCGGCGCTGCAGCCTTCTCCTGGGTTGTGGAAACGACAGCACCAAGTGTCTGTGGTGGCAGTGAGGCGCCCGTTGCCGCTGTCTGCGATGGCGAATCCGCCTTCTTGCGTACAAAGATGGCGATGTCCGCGTCCGAGCGACTGAACTGGAGGATCTTGGCTGCCAGACGGCCTCGCAGTAGCGACGACGTGGGGTACTTCGCCTCCTGAGAGCTGCACAGCACCACACACGTGGCAGGAGACCCGCGTACGTCACCTGTCGTCGCCTCCGTGTCGTGGACGCGCACTGCGAGCCCGTCGTGCGCACTGAGCCGCTCGCGCAGGTAGAAGAGCATCTCAATCGTGAGCGAGAAGAGCGTACAGCTCCTGTGCACGTGCGTGAAGACGTCCGCGGCCACAGCAGCGAGCGCAAAGAAGTACCGTCGCTGGCTAGGTGTGAATACAGTCGGCGCACCAGCACGCGTCGTCTTTGCATCGTGCGTGTACACACAGAGCGCGACACGGGGCGCGGGTACGTGTGCGTCCAGTATCGTGGCCAAGCACGCGCACGCGAACGCCCCCCGCTTCTCGACGCCCTGTGCTGGCTCACGCCGACTCCGACTCTGGTCGAGCGTGCGCGGCAGGTTCGTCATGGGCAGCTGCACGGCAACTTCGTGATGGATTGCAAGCGGGATCAAGTGCTTCTCGCAGCGACTCTGGTAGCAGAAGTGTGATCGTCCGCCAGCGAGCAGACGGCGCGTCGGAGCCGCGTACCACGCCTCCGTGTGGTACGAGCCTGTGAAGTCGCTTGCGAGCGTCAGCACTTGCTGTGAATGCACTGTGACGAGGTCCCGACGTACGACCTGTAGCAGCGTCGCGAAGAAGAGGCGGAAGTTCGGGTGACGCAACCGCTTGAGGCCCACAAGTTCGTCGTAGCTGTGTCTGTAGCGCACGGAGAGGATCACCTCGTTGAGTGCCTGCGCACTCGCAGTCACGAAGCGCACGATGTCCGCTTCGAGCTTGCGTGTCGTGGGGTGGAACGCGTCTGCTCCGACGCTGTCGACGCACAGGACGCGGTCGTCGCCCATTGGGACGACCACGTGCACGCGAACGCACTTCTTTGGCGTCAGCGAGCGCAACAGTCGCTCGTTCTTCTTGTCGAGCAGATGCACGACAGACACGTGCTTGCGTTCGAGGCACTGGACCGTCACGAGCGAGTGGTTCGCGTCGTCCGAAAGTTGAATCGACACGCCTTCCATGCGACTCTCGCGTGACGCGCATGTGAACGTGAGACGCCCACCACCGACTTCTCGCTCGCCCACGTACACGTCAGCACCGCTGAGTGCGTCTGCGATGCGGTCTAGTGCGTCGTTCACTGCGTCGTGCAGCTGAGACATGGCGACAGCGGCAGGAATGGCGTCGAGCTGCCCGCTCAGTCGCTCAATGTGCTGCAGCACTCGCCGCCGAGCTACGATGCCTTCAACGCGAGCGTCCACTTGGGAGATGAGGCGGTTCACAAGCGGCACGACAGATTTGAGGAAGTCGACGTCGTACTCCCACGTCGCTCCTTCCACCCGCTTCACAACAAGAACTGTTGAGAAAGCAGCTCCAGTGTCATCCTCGACGTCGGGCGTTGCTTCGAGAGCAGCGACAAGCATCTCCAGGTTGTCTGGAAGAGCTACACAGGACGCGTTCACACCGCCAGAAGAGACTGTCGGAAGCTCCTCGACAGTCTTGAGAACCCCCTTCTCTATCAACGAAGCGAAGGATCCATCGCCACGACTCCGCTTGGAGCTCGCCAAGCTCGCCAACGACGGCGACAGTGCTTGTCGCGTGCGGGGATCAACGCGAGCCACGTGCATCTCCACAGCAGCCACCACATTGAGCGAGATCTGGTGCAGCACCGCCAGCAAAACGGCTGGGAGCGTGCTTTTGTTGCCCTGAAAGAGCTCTGGGATGGCTCTCGCAGTCGTGAGCGCCGCGTACGTCCGCATGTTCTCGCCCAAGTGGTTCGCCACCTGCGACAGGAACTCGACGACGCCCTTCTCTGGGACGTGAGCCATGTACGCACCACCGGCAGCACCGGCGAACGTGTCGGCTGAGAGCACGCCGACAAACGGGATCGGCACACAGACGAACGCACCAGTCAGGGACCGTTCGCCAAAGACGTTGAGCTTCCCGTTGGTCGCGATCACAGTCGCAGTTTGGTGGGTACAGTAGTCGCGCAGTTGAGGGATAACGAGCGGGCGTTGTGTCGTGAAGACGCGAAACGAGGCGCTGTTGATGCAGTTGACAGTCTGAGTCGCCATAAAGCTCTGAGACGACGCGGCGGTGAAGCACACGCGCTCGCACAGCGGCTCGACGACACCAATGTACGCGTCGACGCCGTTGAGCGCGCGTTCGACTTCCTGGACCACGAGGTGCTGCAAGTACACGGGCGAGCGCGTCGTCGTCGTTCTCATGTCGTCGCACGCTGCCAGGATTCGCGTGAGCGCCTCCATGCGCAGCGCCTGTCGGGCAGCTCGTGTCGCCTCCCGCACAGCACCGACTGCGGTTCCGAGTCGCGAGCCAAGCTGACAGAGAAAATCGACAACGCCGAGCTCCGGCTGAGGCTCGCAGGCAAGGCGCTCGTACCGCTCCAGGTCGTCCACACTGAGCACTCCGACGGAGCCGACGGGGACGCAGATGAACGGCCACTTGCGTGTTGTGGCGTCAGCCGTGAAGAAGCGCAGTCTCGGCTTCAGTGCTGTCGCAACGCCGCCATGAGCGCCGTCCTCTCTCCCAGTCTCCACGTCGCTCGCTTTGATGACGACCGGCGCTCCAGTGTCGAGCACATGGAAGCCGACGCTGTCACCGTCGCCATGCTTCAGGTGCTTGCCCTTCATGACGCTGCCTGTCGACGCGCTGGTGTACTGGATGCGCTTCAATGACGGCTCCAGCAAACCAATGTACACATTCGTCTTCTCAAAGACGTCCTGGACGAGCGAGACGAGGCGTTCTTGGAGGCTTACGACACCTTCGATGTCACGTTCTGCGCACGGAGTGAGCGCGTGTGTGCGTTTTCTGTGGACGGCGCGGAGCTGTTGCTGCTGCTCACTGGTGGCGGCACTGAGCGCGGCCTTAAGCGTAGCCACTTGATCGTCGCACGCAGCTTGGAAAGCGTCGATCGCATCGACGCGTCTCCGGCTGCGCTCAACGCGCTGGCGCAGACCCTCCAGGAGCTTCGACACGGTCTCTGCGATGCGAGTGATGTAGTGGAGGTCGCACACAGCGTGGAGCTGTTGGAGGCTCGAGACAGTGAGGTACACGCTCGACCGGTCGAGCGCTAGCGACGGGATCTTGGCAAAGTGACCCGTCTTGCCTCCGAGGAACACGGTCAGCGCATGGGTGACGTACTTCTCGCTCGACAGGTTGTCTCTTGCCTTGACCTCTTGAGGCTGCGGCAACTGCAGCAGCTGCAAGTACCGTGACGCAACCATCTTGTTCTCGAGCCGTCGTCGTTCCGAGTCCGGGACAGCGCTACCACCGGTGCTGGTGCTCCGTCTGTCGGCGCTTTCCAGCGTCGCGAACATCTTCGCATCGTCCTCGTCGGCCGCATCGTGACTCTCGATACGAGCGTAGAGCTGCGCCACCTCAGCGCTGTCAAGGGCAAAGTGGCGAGCCACAGTGGTGCGCAGAAGCTCTCGCTTTCGGAGTCGCACGGCCTCGATAAACCGAACGTCGATGGACGACGCGAGCGCAGCTTCCGCCTCTGAGAGCTCGTAGATCACGCTGGTTTTGCCGCGTAGCGTGTCGACTTCGACGACGCGCACCTTCCAGACACCAGCAAGCACGTCTTTCACGGCCCGGCACGCTGCAAACAGGAGCTGGCGTGGTGAGGTGAGCGACTCGAGCGCTAGCTGCTGGAGCTCAAAGAGCGCGTGCGAGCGGCGCTTGAGGTAGATCGCTGTTGCCAGCGGCTGGAGAACGGACTGGAGGTACGGCAGTACGCCTGCTTCCGGGTGCGATTCGTCCCGTCTCCCCTTTGCGGCGTCGATGAACCGGTTGACGCTGAAGACACCGACCGCGCAGCCGTCGTGCACGAGAGGCAGAAATACGTACGGGAACTCGGCTGCGTTGTCGCTGTTTGCTGTCGTTTCGCAAGCGCGGCCCAGACGCCGGAGGCGACAGTGCAGCTCCGAGCCACTCTGCACCACCAATGGTGCGTTCGTATCCAGGCACCGGAAGGACACGCCTTGGCCGCGATCGAGCACGCTGCCCAGTAACGTCGACCCATTGGCTGCGAATGTGTAGCGCAACTGTGTACCGTCCGGTGGCTGGAGCTCTGCCACTTGGACTTCGACACCCGGGAGATTGCGCACGACTTCCTCAAAAACACGAGTCGCGACTTCCGAGAGCGTGCGGAGAGCGTCCGGGGACGGCGTGAGGCTCATCGAGTGGAACTGCCGCGAGACGCGCGCGGCGGAGAGCTGGCGGTGGATGCGTCGCATGTTGCGTCCGCGGGCACACGCGACACTCGTCGCAGCGACGCCGACAGCTCGTCGCAGAAACGCGACGGTGCGCTGAGAGACTTCGGTATCAGCTGGGAAGTCAACCTCGACCACGTACTCTTGCACGCTCGGAGAGCAGTCGGCGTCCTCGATGACGACTAGAGCCACTCCATTCGGGTTCGTCAGTCGCACTACGCTCGCTGTCGCCTCGTTGAGGCGCCCGAGCAGATGCACCAGCTGAAAGTGCTTTGCGTTCATCTCTCGGATCGGAAGCAGCTGCCGTAGTTGACGCCACGAGTACCGTTCGACCGTCCGGTCCGACCACGCGACTTGGTACTGCGCGGCCTCGCACTCGTACGCACTGTCGGCATCCGTGTTGGTGCTGGTGTCGTCCTGGTTCGAGAGGAGGATCCGCGTCACCGCACCTTGGACAAGCTGGCTGGTGTCTATGTCAGAACTCTCCTTGTAGAGCGCGGTCCGCTTGATGAGACGGTCGCTCCACTGCAAGAACGGCGCGAGGCGGTCGTCCTGGACTTGCGTCGACGCCACGACGTCGACTTTCACGTGCGGCAGCCTCGTGATTCGCCAGATCACAATGCGTTCAACGGAGTCGACTGACTGCGCGATCCCTCGGAGCAGCGTGTCGTACACGTCCAGCACCGTACACTCGACGTCTCGCGTGACGCCGGCCAGCACGCGGTGCCAATGGACGCCCCGGTAGTCATCGAGAAACACACCCGCAGTGTCGGCGACGCTGCGTAGAAAGTTCATGGCGTCCGGGTCGTCAAAGAAGTGACGTGGCAGCCTTGTTAAGTGGGTCGGCTCGCCTCGCTTCAGTGCGTGGATGAGCTGGAGCAGGCGCTTGCGTGTCGCAATTCGAAGACTGCTGAACGCTGGCGTGTGGTGCACGTCGTTCTCAGTGATTGCGAGGAACTGGCGACCGTCAACGTTGCGGCGCTGGAGCTCGAGAGCTGCGTCTTGAAGGTGCATCCGCACAAGGAACGCGCGCAACTCAGTGACGGTCATGGACTCGGGCAAGAGCCGGCGAGCTTTGCGAGAGCTGTCGACCGCCAGCACTCCAAACGGACTTGAACTGTCGCTACTGAGCAGTGGGAAGCTCGCGACTGGCGCAACCACGCGCTCAGTTGAAAACTGCAGGATGTGGTCGCTCACGACGTAGTTTTCAGAGCCTTTGGACGAACGAGCGGCCACTCGAAGCCTCGGCATCGACGGGAGACTCGGCAGCGGCTCGAGCATCGCGAGGTAGACGTCCGAGTCGCCCAAACACGACTCGACGGCGTGGACGACCTGGCGCTGCACTTGGAGCAGCGTCGGTAACTTGATACTCGCGTCATCAACCCACGACGGGCGCTCTGCGGTGGCGGTTCGCACCGTATCGAGCTGCTGGAGGCGCCTGGATGTGCCGTCAAAGAAGTCGGTTAGTCGAGCGAGCGTGCGGTCGAACGTCATGCGAGACGTGATCGCACGCTCGATCGACAACGAGTACAATTGGGACTCGACAGGCGCTGGTACCGGGCTGACACCAGATGGCTTGTTCGTAGTCGTCTTTGATACCAATGGCTCCGAAGCAGAAAGCGCAGTCGAGACGACGTGTGCGCTGCGAGCGCGTCGAGCGCAGCGGATGGCGTTCTGCTCGTCACCCCCGCCGAAAAAGTCGGCCCGGAAGTGGTGGCGGAGGTGGCCGGGGACGAACGCATATTGTCCGTCGAGGTCGCTGCTTTCTTGGTCGGTACCGCTCATGCGCTCGTCTCTAGGCTAGAGGTCACCTCGTTGGTCTTCGCAACAACGCTTCAAGATAATGTCCTTTATAATAATGTGATACTTCGGTATCACTTTTCCAGAAAAAATGGGCAACGAAGCCTCAACGCTGAGCCCTCGCAATGACGGCGAGGGGGACGAGTTCCCGGAAGCCGCGTACTGCGGCTTTCGCGTGTTGGGCATCCAGGAGCAGTCGCCTGCCTCGCGCGCTGGGTTCGTCTCGTTCTTCGACTTCATTCTCGAGGCGAACGGCATTCGCTTGGTGCGCATGGGAGAAGTACTTGTGTGACTTTGGTATCAGGAGCGGAGAATCAGAGTACCAACACGTGAGTGTCGCTCGTGCGCAGGACACGAAGGACTCGACGCTGATGGAGCTCATCGCGCAGAGCGAGGACCTCCCCATGCGCCTCTCGGTCTACAACGTCAAGTCCCAGACCACGCGGGGTATGCTGATGACGATCTGTACTTCTGCTACTTTGGTGGCGTGATGGGGTCAGTCCTTCAGCATAGGTGTTGATACGAGTGACGGGTGTGTGTGGACGCAGAACTGGAGCTGACACCGAGTCGCAGGTGGCGGGGCAAAGGGCTTCTCGGCGTCACGATCCGCTTCGACTCGTACGACGGCGCGGAGGACCAGCTACTGCACGTGCTGGTGCGTGCGGCCGCTGTCCATTTATCCTAGTAGCCACATTGGTATCGCGCTGATACCTTTGGCGGGTACCATGTCTGGCTCGTTGGGTTCGCAGAATGTCGAGCAGGGCTCGCCAGCGCACTACGCGGGACTGCGGCCCGAGTCCGACTACCTCCTTGGAACGCCCGAGCGCGTGTTCCGCGACCCAGAGGACCTGCGCGACGAGATCCTCGACGCGCTCGACGACACGTTCCAGTGCTACGTCTACAAGTGCGGTGCTCGTGTCGTGTCGGTATCGGATGGTCGCAGCTGTGCTCGCACAGCTCACTGCAGCTGATGCGTGTGTGTCGCTCGTTCCTCTCTCAGCACGGTGTTGGACCAAGTGCGCATCGTTTCGATCGCTCCGAGTGAGGACTGGGGCGGCGACGGTGTGCTCGGCGCTGAAGTCGCACACGGATACCTGCACCGTCTCCCGTCGTCTTCGCGTGCATCGATCGGCACGTCGGTCGGGTTCGTGAGCTTGGCGACAGATGCGATGGCTGCCACGGACGCTTACTGTGCGTACGAGCACGACAGCAGCAAGTGCGGACCGGACGGTGCCGAACTGGGCCTCACAATCCCTGTCTTATGTGTCGCTTGTTGTCGCGACAGTGCGACCAGAGCGGCCGTCGCCGTCACAGGACGCTGCGGTGAGCGACTCGACAGAGCGACAGCAGCGCGATAACGACACCGACGAACTCGGAGCTGTCGTAACTGAGGAAGCATCTGCCGACCCCTCTGCGCCGACACAGGACGACGAGAGCGTGGCGTCCCCAGTAACCAGCGCAGCCGACACGACAGACGACGCGCTGTCGTCCGCAGCGATTGGTGCGCACGCAGTGAGTGTGATGCTAGATGACCCGACTGAAGCGTCTACAGCGGCGCATGTGAAGCCCCGGTACACTGCGCGGACAGACATGCGCTTCCCAATGTCGACTGTCGCGGTGTACGCTGACCCGACGCAGTTGTCCTGAGCCACGCAGTGAGAAAGATAGAGAGAGCGCCTCACAGCCACGTCGTCGTCGCCTCTTTTCCCCAAGAACGTGCGTAGAAGGCACGTGAAACTAACGTCGGTCTCTTTCCATGGTCTCTACAAGAACCGCTTCGCCTGCTTCGCGTCTGCCTGTCTACTCTACTCGTCGGTCTCGTCTTCCACCTTCCGGAGCATGTCGAGGATCGAGTTCGCGGTCGCTTGGCTGCGCGGCACCCCACGGCCGAACGAGTACATCTCCGCGAGGTTCTTCCACGCCTCCATCGAGTGCCGGTCCGCTGCCTCCTGGTAGTACAGGAACGCGCGCTCGTGGTCCACCGGCACGCCGAGGCCCTGGTAGTAGAGCGTCCCCAGGCAGCAGAACGCGTCAGCGCTGCCTTCAGCCGCTGCTGCCTTGTAGAACCGACGCGCTTGCTCCAAGTCTTCCGGGAACCCGTCGCTGCCGTGGAAGTACATGTCGCCCATGCAGAAGAGTGCGTCGTCGTCCTGAAGCTCGATCGCAGCGTCCAAGTGCACGAGGAACTTGTCCGCGTCCGGCGCGACGTTGTGTGCTGGGTCCCCCGACCGGTAGAGCTGGGCGAGGTAGAAGTGCGCGCTGCCGTGGCCGGCCTCGGCCGCCTTGTGGATCAGCATGAGCGCGCTCTCGAGGTTCGCTTCGATCTCGAGCTCGGCGTCGCCCTGGTGCAGCAAGTGGCCCATGAAGAACTGCGCGGACGCGTCCCCGGCCTCTGCAGCGCGTACAAAGTACGGGATCGACGCGGCCTTGACGGCTGGGAACGGTGGCTCAGCGTCCTCGACACCGTCAAAGAGCAGAAGCCCCATGTTGTAAAGCGCGTCTGGATGCGGGTTCGGGTCCCGCGCGGAGCACGCGCGCGAGTACCACTCACTCGCAAAGAGCGCGAGCGGCGGCTCCTGGCTCAGGCACAGGTTCCCGAGCTGTACGTGCGCTTCACGGTGCCTAGCACCCCACGAGTCCCAGCAACCAGAGAGCGAGAGAGTGATCATCAGTCAGGACGACAGTAAGGCCGCCTTCTCAACGACACACTGCGTACATGTTGTCGGCCGCACGACGGATCCACTCGATCGCCTTGGTCGAGTCCGCCTTGTCAAGCTGAGCGAGCTCCACGTCGCTTGTCACGTCCTTCAGCGGCCGCAGCTTGGTCTTTGGGTCGAGGAACTGCTTGAGTGTCGTGCCGAACGCGCGGTCGAGCGCCGACACTGTCGCGTGCTGCACGACGCTCGCCGCCTCCTTCCGGCCGAGTCGCACGCCCGGCGCTGCTGCAGCGCTGTTTGTCGCCTTGAGGTGCTCCACGTACGCCTTGCGCGCGCTCTTGCGGATGCTCCGGATGTCTTGCGGGTCGTCTGCGCGGTAGTTCTGGCGGCGCTTGGTCTCTGCGTCAAGAACGAGGTTGTCGTCGTCGTCATCGTCGTCGTCATCGACCACAACGTCATCGTCCTCGTCGTCATCGAGGAGGAGCCCTCCGAGGAGGTACTGCGCTTCGCCAATCTCAACGTTGGCTGCGATGCTCAGGAAGCCAATCGCCGCCTCTAGCTTGTCCTCCTCGATCAGCTCCTTCGCGCGTTTGAGCGCTCGGAGACCCTGCGAATGCCAATCATCCACATCGACATTGACAGTAACGCAATTCGCTCGTATTTAGCCAGGATCAGCTTCTTATACACACCACGCACGCGACACATGCCACGCACGCACCTCGTCATCACTTGTAGAGCTGCTGAAGTGACGGACAGCGAGCCCCTGCTGCGTCTCTGCGACCGCGAAGCGTCTGTGCAGCAGCGCGTTGGCGATAGTACGGCGCGGCTGCTGCTGCGTCAGCGGGAAGGACGCCGTGCTGACAGCCAGCACGCGGCGCAGCGCAGCGCTGCTCGCGCGCACGAGTCGTAGTGCCGCCATCTCGTCGCTCGCTTGCTCGAAGTCTTGGTTGTCAAAGTGAATGCTTGGCTGGAAATGGCGATGTGGACCACCTCGATTGACATAACCGTTTCAATCAGGTTACTCCAGAACCGCGCCACGAAACGACGCGTATCAAATGAAGTCAATCCAGACGCAGCAAAAGAAAAAGACCGCTGGAGGTCACGATGCGCTTGATGGCGCTCTCGCTGCTCCTGCTGCTAGTGACCCGAGTGACCCGAGTGACTGGAAGCTGCTGTCCGAACGCGTGCAGTGGCCGCGGCGTCTGCACCACGCAAGGCAACGGCTGCATCTGCGCGTGTTTCAAGGGCTTCACGGGCGGAGACTGCTCGCTGCGTACGTTCTTCTCCCGCTGTCGTCCGTGTTCCTCTGAATGGACGGAACCAAAGCCAGCGCTAACCCCGATCGACCCGTAACTGCAGGCACGTGTCCGACAGGGCCAGCGTGGAGCGACGTCGCAGTGGCCACCGACCGCGCGCATCAGCCGGCCGTATGCTCGAACCGCGGCTCGTGCGACACGAGCTCGGGTCGATGCTCGTGCGACGTCGGGTTCACTGGCCGCGCGTGCGAACGGCGTGCGTTCCGCTCGCTTTGCTTGACCGCTGACGTGAACACTGAGACGTAACTGCATGGATTAACTTGTGCGTCCGTCATCTGGTCTCGACTGCCATCGCTCTGTGACGTAATGCGATGCAGTGGCGTGTCCGAACGAGTGCTCGAAGCACGGCGACTGTCGCTCGATGCGCTTCCACGCCTTCCGCAAAGACAAGGGCATCGGCTCGCCTTTCCGCTACGAGACGAACTGGGATAGCGACAAGGTCTACGGCTGCGTCTGCGACGATTTCTACGGCGGTGGTGACTGCTCCAAGCGTGCGTACCACTGCCGTAGTGGTTGGTGATTCCAGAACGTGTGATGCGAAAGAACCGCTCACAACCGCTACTGGAGAACGTCGCTGGACGCAGGCACTTGTCCGACTGGAGATGACCCACTCACCGGCGCGTCGACGGATACGATCTTCGGGCTCCAGAAGAACGATAAGCAGACCGTCAACTGCGCAGCAACCGTGCGTGAACTCGGTGCAATAGCGACGAAGATGGGGATGTGGTCGTACAACGAAATCCGATTTACACAATGTTGTGGCTGCAGAGCGGGACGCTCACACTGTCGTACAGGGGACAGACGACGGTGCCGATCAGCGCCACCGACTCGGCTGACATCGTCCAGACGAAGCTGAATGTTCGTTCCTTCCACTCCTGGACCGAGGAGGTGACTCGACTGTCCGGACGCAACGTTGCTGACGACGTGTGCGTCTGGCTGCCTTCCAGGCGCTCTCCACACTGCGGAACGTCAACGTGCTTTTCGCGGGCACGAGCACAACGATCTGCTCGCCCGACGGGAACTTTGTCACGATGGAGTTCACGCAGAACTTTGGCTCGTACGCTGAGGCTCTCCCTAGCAATTCTTGTGTGTCGCAATGACACGAGTCCCGTATCAGTACTACTCGCCACTCATGTGTCCGTGAACTCTCATCGTGATGAATCACAGACTCCCGCTGCTGGTCGGTGACGGTGAGAAACTCGTCCACGCTGGCGTCGGCAGCACACCCAAGCTCACAGTCACGAAGGGCGAAGACGGCACGAAAGAGAACGAACAGTGCTCGAACCGCGGTGCGTGTGACCAGAGCTCCGGTGTCTGCGCTTGTTACAGCGGGTACACGACAAGCGGGGGGAACGGGCTGGCTGGAGACCGCGGCGACTGTGGCGCACCGACGCTCACGATTATCGCGTGTCCGGGTGAGATCGCTTGCAGTGGCCATGGCTACTGCTCCGGTGCGCCGCAGTTCCGCTGCTTCTGCGTCGCCGGCTGGGCGTCCGGAGACTGCTCGATCCGCACGTGCCCGAAAGGCGTCGCCTGGTTCGACTTGCCGATCGCGGATAACCGCGCGCACTCGCTCGCGACGTGCTCAGGCGTCGGTGCCTGCGACACGCCCAAGGGTGAGTGCGTGTGCCCCGCACCGTTTGACGGCGCTGCGTGCGAGCGCATGGGGTGTCCGGGACTGGACGCTCCCTGCAACGGCCACGGGCGGTGCCTCACGATGGCCGAGCTGGCACTCGAAGCGCGCAGTAACGGCGAGGCTCTGGCGATCACGTACGGCAAAGCACCGAACAGTCCGACGACCTGGGACTTTGACAAGATCCAGGGTTGCATCTGCGACACTGGCTTTGAAGGGCACGACTGTTCCTTGCGGTCGTGCCCGCGTGGCGACGACCCGCGCACCACCGGTCAGACGCGCGAAGTGCAGACGATCGTCTGTCAGCACACGCAAGCCACGACGTTCACGCTCGTCTTCCGTGGCGAACGCACGGGACTGCTGCCGTCAAACATCCTGGCGCAGGGCCTGCAGGCCGCACTAAGCGCCGTCCAGGCGATCGGTCGCGTGAAAGTGTCGTACTCGGCCGGTGCCACGTCGCCGGCGTGCACGCTCGGTGGCACGAACAAGATCACGGTCGAGTTCGTGTCGACGCTCGGGGACGTCCCGCCTCTGCGTGTCGACCTGGGACTGAACGCAGCGCAGATCCCGCAGTTCACAGTCGATTGCGACGGCGTCGGCTCTTCGAAGCGCGGCACCGTCGAGAACGTCGAGTGCTCCAACAAGTACGTTCGTTGTTGATTGTTGGATGACACTAACACACACTCACTTGGCGCATTTGGGCGTTGGTCCCTCTCACTCTCTGTCGCAGTGGCGTCTGCAACTACGCGACTGGAGCTTGCGTGTGCTTCGAAGGGATGGTCAGCAGTGACGGACTGAGCGCTGTCGGTGTGCGAGGAGACTGCGGACTCATCCAACCTGTCGAAGATCCGCTTGCGAAGAACGTGCTGATCGAAGGGTAGTGAGAGACGCAACAGCTGTCAGCAGACGCACGTGCACAGGTATGAATATGAACGAATGAATACATGCGAGCAAGTACGACTGACTACACACACGCACACCTAAGAGCGAGCATGCTCACATCTTCAGCAGTCGTGGGGCTGAAGCATTGATAGCAATGAACTACGTAGTGACGAGCGCCAGACACGTGAAGCTGGCGTCAACACACTTGAACGCGCTCTCTTAGTCCTGGATGCTGTCGTCCAAGGCGATCGCAAGCGGGACACGTGAACTCGACCACCAAGGTGCTCTTGTCCCGTCTCGACACGAAGGTCACGTCGGCCTCCGCTAGCTGGTAGCGCGATGTGCCCGTATGGACGAGAGACTCAGGAACGTCACCGTCATGTCTTTCTTATGACACTTGACGCCGACCTCGATGTCCACACTGCTCGTCTAGGAAGAACGCTGTCGACACGATCTCCTCTGCACTTCCCAGTGGGACACGTCGAGGGAGTCAACACCACGTCAGCCGTCCACGTACTTGGTCACGCACGTGCTCTTCTCAACGCACAGCAGCGAGCCCTCACCTCGGACTTTGGACTGTTGTCTACTAATGTCGGTGATCACTTCAACTTGCTCTCGTTTACAAGATCGTGTGCATTTGCATCAGGTATGTCAAATTAGACATACACATAGTAAATTCAAGTATCAACAAACATATGGAGCTAAGTTTCGTTGATGGGCTTGAGCAGTCGCCATTCGCTCAAATCCTCACGTTGAAGCCCTACTCGTTCCACTCACGTCGGACTCCCGCACCGCACGCGCTCGACCACGACCCGATTCAGATCACGACGGACGTGGTCGCGATCCTAGTAGCAGAAGCAGACACAGGGGACGATGCCGAGTCGTAACGCGGCCACTGCTCAGTCTGGAGACGATGGCGAGGACTTGCAGACGCCGCTGAGCCTCAAGGTGATGACATTCAACCTGCGCTTCGACAACGTGGACGACGGCTGGAACAGCTGGCGCTACCGCAAGGACCACGTCGCGGAGCTCATCAACCGGTACCACCCGGTGCTGCTCGGCACGCAGGAGGGGCTGCGGGACCAGCTCGCAGAGCTCGCGGACCTGCTCACCCACCCATACG